>JAMKQA010013559.1:0-48474 GCA_024699735.1 Posidonia australis
TCATTCGTGTAACCCTGTTTTAGACTCCATTGAATAGAGAGAACTCCTCCCTCTTCTCTCCAGATCTAGGGTTTCATGTGAGGTTCATCTGTGGAGGAGGTTTGGGTGCTTGCTTGGGGAATTGCCATTTGATTTCTTCTTCTCCACTCGGCACAACACTCATCATGTTTTCATGTAAATAACATTGTCCTGACATTTTGCATACACTTTGCATAGTTTCATCACACCTGCATAGCCTTTCATTCCTTTTGAGTAGAGCATGCATTCCATGTGATTTTCGGTGGATTTTTCCTTGACATGTTTTCGAACTCTTTCACCCGACATTTGATTTGATTTCCTTTACATTTCTGATTTTTTCGATTTGATTTGAATTTCATTACCTGAGGGCATATACTAACTGATCGAAAGGCCTACATTGGCCCCCTTGCGCATTATTTCCCTTTTTTTTATTTTCACGACCTTTTCCTTAATTCCAATGACTCGGGTTGCCCCCACTCTTAATCATCATGATATCAATGTGATTTTTTGTAACATTCTTTCCTAGAATGCTATTATTTTATGTGATTTTCTTCATATGTCGCCATTTGATCGTTTTACGTCGATTTCATCGCATTTTTTTCCATCTCAATCTCCATGATATTTTCCATGATCTTGATGAATAACGTTGGTTGCATTTTTAATGCTCTTGATGTCAGTGTATTTTTTCAGAGCATTCTTTCCAAAAACATCATTATTTTATGTGATTTTCTTCACATGTCACCGTTTTGCCTACTTTGTGCGGATTTCTTTGCATTTTTTTCCTTCGAGTTTCGTGATGCTTTCTGCTATTCCAATGATTTGGGTCTATTTCATTTTTGATGCTCTTGATGTCAGTGTGGTTTTCCAGAGCCTTCTGTCCAAAAGTACCGTCATTTTATGTGAATTTCTTCGCATGTCACAGTTTACTTATTTTCCGTGGATTTCTTCGCAATCTTCCTGTTCAAATTTCCATGACGCTTTCTGTAATTCTGATGAGTTGAGTTTATTGAGTTTTTAATTCTCTTGAGACCTTTATGATTTCTCGAGCCTTTCTCGCCAAAAACTTCGTCATTTCATGTGATTTTCTTTGTTGTGTCATATTTTGTGATTTCATCATTTCATGTAGATTTCTTTGCAGTTTTCGCATACCTTCTTGCACATCCATATAGTCTTGTCCTGGCATTCATATTCACACCATTAGAGCACGATCTATGTTTAGCAAGCATTCATCTAACCTTCAGTAAGCGAATTAGACTAGAAAGACCGAGTTTCTCGGACATACGGGAGTGCCTAACACCTTCCTCGTGCGTAATAGAAATCCTTACCCATCCTCTTGTTTACCGACATCTAGTCTTCATGTTTGCATCTCATGCATTCATCCTTTGTGGTTTGTTTGTGGTTTTCCTCATCTTTTCCTTAAAAGACTAGGTGGTGTGACCATGCTGATAGAACCCTACACGGCTCTCCTCTACCGTGGTGCGTGGAAGCACACGAGGGGACCCGATACGGTCACGGCGAAAATGGTGGATCCATAGAAGAAGACCAGACTCAGAAACACCAAGGGAAGATAAGAAAGGATAAGGAAAGGAGTCGCCACCTAATCTTTTAATGGAAAGACGAGGAAAACCAAGCACACAAGAAAACCAAGAAGCAAACAAGATGTAGAAAACATGTGTGCTCCATGCCTAATGGATAATGCACAAATGAATGCAGGTTAGAGAAAGGATAAGGATTCTGGTTAAGCATGGGGAAGGGGTTAGGCACCCCCATGCACCTGAGAAACTTGATCTTTCTAGGTTTCCTACTTGTTAATGGTCTAAAGGCTATGTGCTTGCCTATTCTGAATGCATATGCTAAAGATGACTGAAAAACATGGCAAATCAAAGAGAAGAAAAGAATAAAAGGAAAAAAGATAATCCAAGGAACAAATGTAGGCATTGAGAATGCCGCTTTACTGTACGTCCGTGGGCGATGAGGAAAATCGTGAAAATCGAGAAAACTCTAGGAATGCGTCTCGCAAATCAGCGAAAACATGGATAAATCCGAGAAAATCAAAACGGGAAAATAATCCTCATTCGAGACAATGTCGGCTTTGTTAAGCCTTTTAACATACGCCCTTAGGCGATGGAAAGCCAAATCAAATCTAAAAAATACGAAAATCGGAAAGAATCCAGGAAACGATGAGAAAACCAAGTTCGAAATGAACTAAAAATGCATGTGCAATGTAAGAAAGAAATCACTAGAAAACATGCATGAAATAGTGTGCCAAAATATGCAAAATGCATGTGTGAGTGTAAAAATGAAAATTCCAGGGGCCTTTGTGCAAAAAATCTAAATTCAGAATAAAACTGAAATTCTGAAGCCAAATCATCAAAAACACATAAGGAAACACATACTATGCAATTATGGAGAAATCTAGGGTCAAATGTGTAAATCTGTGCATTCTTGGTCAAATTGAAGGTTCCTAGGGGTTAAAATGCAATTTTGCCACTAAAACATGTATTTAATGCAATTCAGTAGAAATCTAGGGTAAAATATGCAAGAAAAAGGATCCATGAATTTTTCAAGGGCAATTCAATAAATTTACGCTAGGAAACATGCATTAAGTGTGAAATCAGTAAAGTTCCAGGGGCTCAAATGTAATTTAACTAGAGAAACAATGCATTCAGAAGAGTTTCAGTGAATTTCAGGGGTTTAAATGCAATTTAACCAGAGAATATGCATTCAGAAGAATTTCAGTAAAGTTCAGGGATTAAAATGCAATTTAACCAAAGAAATATGCATTCTGAATAATTTCAGAAAAGTTCAGGGGCAAAAATGCAATTTAAGCAAAGAAAATATGCATTCTATGTTATTTTAATGAAGCTCAGGGATTTAAATGCAATTTTAACAAAGAAATGTGCATTCAAAAGGATTTTAGAAAAGTTCAGTGTCCTTTATGCAAAAATATTAGATTAAAATGCATGAAAAGAAACTCTAGGAGTTTTTATTAAACTTTAAAGTCTAGAAAACATTATTATGAAAACTCAGGGGGAACATTGCAATATTTTCAGTTAAAACTTTATTCAAATGATTTAAGAAAAATGAGTACGGACCTAAATGCACGAAAAGGACCTGTTTGTAATAAAAAAAGACCTAAATGTAACAAATCAAAAGTTACAGAAGTTTATTTAAAGAAAACTATTTTTTAATTTCTTTTAAAAGAAAAAGGATCGACGGTCACCGACAACGGAGCTCCGCCGTCGACGACCGCCGAAAGGGTTGTTGGAGGCAATCCCATGGCCTGATCTAAGATCAGACCCCATGGGAGGTAAGAAGAGAAGGAGGGGAAGAGATCCAACAACTTGGATCAAGGATTCAACGGCAATAGTGGGACTCCCACCTCTCTCACCGTCAAGGCACTCTAGCAACGATGCAGGAGAAGAAAGAAGCTCCAGAGGCTACGGCACGGTGATCCAGAGGTCCAGGAGGCTCAGAGGAGTGTTGAGGGACATTTCCTCTGCGTCAAGGGCCAAAATGAAGGATGACCGTGCAATGTGAGTTCCGACTATCGTCGTTGTCGTCTTCTCCGATGAGCGAGGTCACAGGCGTGATCCAAGGCTCGTGGCTTAGCTCCGAAGGCTCTAGTGTGCTTAGGGCACGCCGTGGAGGCTTTCTGGATGCTCGGAGTGGCACGACAGGGCTGGAGGCTCGCGTCTCCTCGCTGGCTCCAGTCGTCTTCTCCGACGATGGTGGGACGCTGTGACTCCAGCGAAGTTCTGGTGGAGGCCTCGGGAGGCAATGAAACGGAGGAAGAACTAACACTCTGGGGCCAGGGTCGTGCCCTAAACCAGCACCCCCACCTAGGCGATCGGAAAATAGCTCCGACGAGGCCTGGGGGTTGATTCCGACCAGAGGAGGCCTCAGCTTGATTGGAATCAACTAAGGGGGACATAGGGAGACCTAAGAAGCTACAATTGAATTCAAATGAGGTTGGAGGAGGGCGTACCTAGTCTAGCAGTGGCACGGATGATCGGAGCTAGCAGAGGAAGGCACCAGAGCTAGCTAGCGAGCTTGGGATCGCCACGAGAGGAATGCTCTAAGCTCCGAGATCTCTCCTCTCTTCTTCACTCGCTCTCTTGCTCTGTCCTTTTATAGATGAAATCATCGGCAATTCACTGTTGTCCTCCACGCTGTCCATGCTGTCCACCCGTGCGCCAATAGTGATCAATGGCTGCTCCTGCTCGCGATGAGGCAGCTGGTGGCTAGGGAGGACTCGAGCTTGGGAAGTGTTGTTGCTGGTCAATGGGCTAGAAGATGGATGGGTGGCTGGATGAGACGAAAATAGTGAGGAAAAGATGGGTGGCTTGAGGTTGGGTGGAGTTGTGAGATGAGCGGAGATGGAGGAGTGGTTGTTAGGTATTGGGAGATGATTTATGTGTTAGTGTGGTGGAATGGCTGGTTGGTTTGGAAGAAGAAGAAGAAATGGGTTGAAGTATTGTGGGCCTTCATAGGCCCAAATGGGCTTGCTTGAGTTCTGATGAGCCTTCATGGGCTTACTTGGGCCTTGGTGGACTTTATGGGCCTTCATGGGCTTAATGGGCCTAAATGAATTCATTTGTGATTAAAAGCCCAACTATCACACTTTCATCCTGCAAACCTACAAAATTGAAGTGTCTACAGGTGGCCACTCCTTTTCTTTTTCGTTTTATCCTATCTTGCGCCTTCACCATCTTGGCATGGTTGTGGCCTCCTCTTTCTGGCACGACTCCGCGCGAGATCCTAGTGCGAGCATGGTCACAGCACCAATTTGTGGTTATGAGACCAATACGGAGTCTGATCAAAGGATGCACAGTAGCCTCAATCTATGTGTCCATCCTTTTCTCTTCTCTTTCCTTTCTTTTCTCTCTCTCCCTACCCCTCACGCGCGAGTCTCCTCCTTATTCCCTATCTTTTCTTCCTTCTTTCTTCTCTCCTCACCTATGCCACCATAGAAAACCGTGTTGTACCGTCTCCTCCGTCACGAGGGTGATGGGGCCGGAGGTCAGTGTGACGTGGGGAGGAGGAGGAAATAAAGAGGAAGGGGAGCTAAAGGGAGGAGGCAAGTGGAGGGGAGGCTAGCTGAGCGAGAGGGAGAGAGAGAGTTAGAGGTGGAGTTGGTGCCTAGGAGGAGAGGAACTCCAATTGCATGACTGCTGGTGGCCAAGGATTGCAGGAGGCTTTCCAGAGGAGCACCGCATGGTGGTGGAGGTTGTTGGAGTGCCGATCTAGGTACGTGACCCTTCCCCTCCTTCTTTTCCTTCGTTTTGGGAAAAATGGGATAAATGCATGAAAATGATGAATAAAACATGTAAAATCATGGAAAAATAATGGGAATGATGGAATTGGGATGAATAACATGAATGTGTAGACATCATACTAGGTCATATGATTTTTATGAGTTTTTGATAAAAAACGCAATGCATGCTACAGTATTGTGAAATGAGTTTCATGCCTTCATGATTTTATCTAGAACAGCATGCTTAATGGATTTGTGAATGGTTCAATGAATCTTGAAGTAGACTCGGAGGTCTATACTCCATGTTTAATGTGAAATTTTTGGTGTGTGTTTGGTAGGTCTATCAAAGGTTCTAATTCCAGCGAACACACGGTTAGGACACAGGAGAGGTTTACTGAAATCGGGAATTTTGGTATGCCGATTTTAGTTCAACATACCATTTTTCCGTCAATATTCTACTAGAGATTCAAAATCGATAGACCAAAAATGTCTAGTCTTTCGTTTCAGGAGATTTCGGTCGACCAAAGGTAATTTAGTTGACCAAAACAAGGATTTTTGGACGACCGAATCCCAAATTCGGACGACCATTCTTGGTGTTGATACTCAATTTGGTATACTAATCTAGTTTAGTCTACTAAACCAGACCCCTAGGTCATATGAATAAGAATGCATGAAAAATGGAAATAGATGGTTTTGAATGGATGATGGGCATGTAATAATGATGTTTTCTCCATGTAAATGTCATGGAAGAATATGGAATCCAAATAAATGAATTTGAAAATGGTTTTAGGCCTAAGGCCCCAAGATGAAAAAGGAAATTGATAAATGTTTAGTTTAATGTGCTTTTTGGGCATGAGACACAGTAATGAATATAAATGCATGGTTCTATATGATTTTGAGCTTGGGACCCAAATGGAGGGTCATGTTTGCATGGGAATGATCCCCTACGAACAAAAGAGATTGTGTAATAGTTTTAAAAGAAAACCCAAGAGTTTTGAAAAGAAATGATAATGTGTTGTAGAGCCACAAGGGGTTAATGTCGACAATGTGGTAGGAGTTTGAGACTCCAATGAAACCAATTGTCAGATACAATCGTAGTTGCTAATGGAGGACCACGAGGGATTGGTGTTAGCAATTAGTATGAGATTGATTGTCAGATACGACCGTGGTCACCAAGTTTGAGACAATGTAGGCTGAGCTTGGGTATATGAACCTAGGTGTTGGGGTCATCGATGGGATGTCAGGAAAGATGTATTCTCATGCATATGAAATGAAATTGAGGCTTGTTGGCCGGAACAGTGTTCTCCCACACGGAAAATTTCACCGTGGCAGTGCAGGGAGGTGGGAAAATTGGTGTCCTCACCTACTGCTTATGTGTCCAGTTACCTCTAATCAAGGTAACACTAATAAGAAAAGTGGAAATAAAATGTGTGCTTTTAGCTTGAAATAGACTTGTGCCTTGTCTTCAGATTATGGCAAGGAATAAGCGTCATGTTTTAACCTGTTGCTAGCAAATGTATATGGTTTTGTTTTGAGCCAGGTAAGGCCCTATGTTTTAGGCTAGATCTGGCTGAGAATGTAGATTTCTTGGAATGCATAAAAAGGTTTTAAAGATGCATAATTTGAAAAACAAAATATGAGCTTTTGAAAAGGGCATGGTTTGAGATAAAGATTCCAAATGTTTTAAAAACAATGATGTTTTGGAATGGATTTTGAGAACTACGTTTTGTAATAGTCTAGGCCTGTGTTTTCTTGCTATTTTATCATGGTGTTCTATGTGGAGCGCATACTAGGTAACTTGGATGTCACTCACACCTGCTTTGTTTAGTTTCAGTTGTAGGTGGTGTAGTCCAGTTTCGATGCCCGTGTAGGAGCCACTAGCCGCACATTGTTCCTAGAGGTGAGCTTTAGTTAGTAGCAGTTATTTAATTAATGCTGTAATTATTGTTATTACTTGTGATACTATGAATTAGGTAGCGTACTTGGATTCAAGGCATTACAAGAATCTTTCTTTCCAAACATGCAATTCCATCAAAAACTCACCACAACATCAATGAAGGGTAGGGGAAAACCACACACCAGCATGCATAAAAATCACCACTTACAAAAATATTTAAAAGACATCTACATGGGTGTGTACCTTGCACCCTCGAGGCAAGCCAACACAACAATCTGGAGCTCCCTACATGCTCTCGGTCATGCCTCAGACACCCTCCAGCTACCTCCACACCACTGAAACAACCCACACAAGAACCACAACCCGAGATCAATGAGTACAACCAAAGAAAAAGAAAGAATAAGGAGGAGAGAGTTCAGCGCTCAAGAATCCAACCACTTTCCACTATCTCGTTCCCAAGCTCCCACGAAAATCCAAGAGATCATCGAAGGACACCCCATGCAGGCCAAGGCCAGAGGAGAAGGAGGAGGGAAGAATTCTTCCTGAGAAAGCCACCTCCATGCACTTATTTATAAAACTTAGTCTGTTGTGCACCATCGATCATGCGTCCAACGTTGAATGCATGCATGCCACCATTTAACAACGTGGGTCACAAGTGTTGAACACAACCTTTCAAGCGTCTAACATTAGACGCACCATACCCTACATCCAACACCTTGCAGATCCATATTGCACCAACTTATGCATAGAATGCTAGTGAAGTTGTGTTTAACATTAAACACAGGGAACTCAGTGTCCGATACATCCAGATTCTAGTTTAAATATCTGGCCTAAATGTTGCCTAAGAAATTGGATCGTTACATCCAAACCTCCTTGAAGAAATTTTGTCCTTGAAATTCTTGAGGTGAAAAGCCATGGGTACCAAATTCAGATGTCGATCTCATGATCCCAAACAACCTACACAACAATGCTACACCAAAAATTCAAGACTAGCAAGAGAAATCTACACCCCACTAGGCCAATTCGTCCTGCCAAGGTCAAAAGTGATGTCAAGGACTCAACTCTCCTTGAGTCCAAACACCACCAAACCTTGGAAAGAGGTTCCTTTAGGATATAAAACCTCTAACCACGGCTCCAAGCAATGTCCTCCAAAGTCCCAATGCATCTCAAACCTCTCTAGTAGACACACAAAATACAGGAATGACCAGGTGCGACTAGTTCCCACCAGCATCTACTATGCTACTTTGATGCACAATCTGGCCAAGACCTCCCCCAAACTCCACACTACGTGCTCAGAAGCACCTCTCCTTACCCTAGAAAACCACTATTGTTCCAAGGCACGAGAGAAAACTAACTACTGAGACACAAGAAAGCTCTTCATAGACCTCGAGTATATTAACAAACATGCTAACCAAACGCTATTTGCCTTTAAGAACCACTTCCTAAATTGACGTTCCACTAGATCCAGAGCACAATCTCCATTGTGGTCAACACAAATAGTATGGGTTGGATCGTCGCACTCATGATTCCCTAACCAACAAGAATCACAAATCACCATGTTCCATTACTACAACGGGTACTCATCCTAATCCATGGAAAAATTGATGGAACCCTTCAAGCCCCACTATTATACCAACCTTGCAGGTGTAGACGTGAGACAACTAAAACACACTTAAACCACTTATTAAACATGAAGCTCACGTCAAAGCTCCTACAATCTGAAGTTAGGGCCACAAGGAAACACTGCTTCTAGCAAAGCAACAATAAAAAATGGTAAGGACCACTCAAGAGTCAAACTCAATAGAATCTTCAACTCAAAACAACTCCCAGCAAGAGTGTCCAAACTAACATGAGCTATTCTTACTCCCCGACTAATCTACACATGGTGCCACTATCTTAAAGATACCTCTATGGAATCCTCGAGAATAGTTCACCTAAACCAGAAGACAACCAGCCAAAGGAGACACATGGAATTACACCCAATAGCTCGACTAGTGGTACCAACCACAAGATGAGGAGCCAACCCCATCGACTCATCCAATCTCTACTTCAGAAACACGCAAAACTCTAAAAGCAACCACAGGAGAGAGGAGATCTCCACGAATTAGAAGCACTACGCTATCCAACTCACTATCAAGCAAAAAACAACTAAGCATCCCCAACCAGACACCCCAAAGGAAATATTGGAGAAAATAATCTCCACCACTCAAATGGCACTAAGCCATTCGAACAACAAACATTTAAAGTCAACTAGGCATCCAACCAGGATACCTAGACAATACAAAGAAAATGACACATGTAACAACACACTGGGTTATACCACTCCACGGTCAAAGCCCCAAGCAAATGTGCGACACAACCACATAACACTAACACGTGACTCCATGTGCACTACATCCTAGATAACATTACCCTCAAACAGAGTGCTTGGAACGACAACACACACATTTGGGACCCATCAAGTCACTTAGAAACAACAATACACATCTGGAGACCCACAAGGTCACCCACAAGCCCCAACACACATCTAGGGAGCATCCTACACCACCCAAATGCGGCCATAGGAGGATGGAACTCCATGCATCCTCCATACCAAGCATAAAAGTAACCAATAGCAAACAAAAGCAAGTAATAACAACAATAAGCATGGAGGGCCACACAAGAGGCAGTCCTACTACACCATGCCTTCCACAGCAAGACACCAAACTGCCCAACACTGGATGGTGGCAAAGATAACACGTCCTGTAGTCGACTAACATGGGGTGCCTAGCCCCCTTAAAGGAATAAGGCACCTCCTCCTCAAAATCCATCAAGCAGTAGCAGTAAAACTTCTACTACCTCCCCATGATCAAGCACACCAACCAGACTAGCACACATAGCAGACGTGCACCACTCTAGGTGACGTGACACAACTCATCCGGTCTTACTCATCACAAGGTCTCCTACCCTACAATCCAACACTGAGTCTTGCCTATAAAAGAACTACCACCACTTCTATGGGTAACACAATGCTTAATCCACCTAATGCCAGTGGACAGCACCAAACACCACACTCCACGGAGTTGAGGAATTCATGCAAATAGCTCCACGCAAGCAAACGCAGTTTTGCACTCTTCTCCTACTACTAACTCAATGTAGGTCCACAAGGCCAATGATCAGAAAGCCCAACCATTCAGAAACTTTCCAAGGAGAAGTTGGCGTCTACTTCCACAAACAAGCAAGTCATCACTTCCCTAATTCCTCGTGGTCCTTTGCACTATATCCTCGTCAATACTGGAGCCAAAGTCAAATACACTCCTCAAGACCGCAAGTAGAAAATCAAGGTGCAAGACATGAATCTACGGAGTTACCTGACCAGACATCCCTAACTTAGTGCTCTTAGGTAACCTATACTCTGATACCAATCTGTAATGCCTCGCCCCTAGGGCGCTATCTCTCCTACCTACCTACAATTTTCTTTCTTATTAATTATGCTAATTCTAGATTAAATCTAATAAGCATACTCAAAAGAAATAAATCTAATAAACAATTGAAATAAAACTAACTACAACTCACCAAGATTCCCAATGTGTGGCAGTATGACTCCTTCCTATTTACATTAGTAGGCACCAGGTCCTATTCTGCACTTACAAAAACACAATCAAAAGCATACATGAGTGACTACTCAAAATGGTCACCCAACACATACCCACCCTAAACACACAAGCCAACTCGACAAACTACACTGAAGAGACCGATGTAACCATGTTGAAGGCACACAAACACCGACACCTCTCTTGTATGCCACAATCAGCACAACAGGGCAACCTGCTATTACCCAACACACAACAAGTTCTTTAAAACATGCCTTTTAAAACCATTATTTTCTCTCTTTTTTTCAAAACTATATGCATGTTCTTTCAAAAAAAATTATGCATGCTCGAAATGGCTACTCTCGCCAAATCAAGTCCAAAACACACCAAAAGATACACAGTCTGATAGCACGTACTCTCTATGCGTACCAAACAACCAACGGTGTTTGAATATTCTCTCTAGCATCCACAGCACCCACCATAATAACACACAAGCTATAAAGCTAAAACAGAGTCTCTACTCCAAAACACAATCTCTAGACCAGAGCCTGATTCTCTAAACCAAGACACAACAGGAATCACAACGCCACTCTAGCGCAAAGCACTTCATCACATAGGTGCAACACCACAAACACAAGTCAAACACACTATGTCGTGCTACCTTGCACCAAGCAACTGACATTGACCACAAGCAATCCATCGAGGAGCGACTACGATGTCTATATTGCCACGGACAACCACCCTGTGGAGGAGTCTACCCATCTCAACGTCCTTCCACTTGAAGGAGCCTCAAACAGGCTAACCACTCACTAGGAAAGCCCACACCCCCTCATCAATTAAGCCTTCCTCTCTCAAGACAAGCCACAGGATACGCCATCTCAGCGTCCTACACAGTGACCAAACATCTGAAGGTTCCAACCTCTCAGGCTCAACCAACACCCACCAAAACCACATTGACGTCAACTTAGCAAGCGACTCATGACCCTAGGGATATCAGTTGTCCCTAAAGGTCAATTAAAAGCATCAGTCTCTTGATCTCACAACACCTCGGTACCCATAACAACTAGGGTATCACACCCAACTACGTAGGAGTATCATACCTTCCGAGTTCATTGCCATAATACCTCCAAGTACAGACAGTACCCTAGGTCTTAAGCAACTGAGACTAACAGCTACTCGAAAAGCACTTCGACCTGTGGACCTCACCCTTGGCCTCGTGAACGACAATCAAGAAGTGTCATACGTCTAGGATCTGACGAGCACTCGCCTCAACCTCTTGGTCTCAAGCACAAGTAGAAAATATCGAGAAACACTATTCAAGACCTTTGCAAATCTATACATTTCTTTTTCTAAACTCTTTAGAAAACCATTTCAAAAACCATTTAATATCACACCTCAAAGGCACCACAAAAAACACTGTAATCAAAAAAGCACAAAAAAACCACAAATCAGAAACTACACTCAAAACACAGCCTCAACAACTCTTCTGTTAGGCCTAGAAAATGACACCAAGCTTACTCAGAACACTAAGTCCTAGCGCAAAGGTGTTTGATGCCTACTGGCTTATGTCTCACATGAGCTACAACTAGCTCAGTGTCAAACACCCAAACCATGCCACTGAATATCTAATTCAGCGCACCATGCCAAACCATACCCCAACTCCAATCTTAGGGTTATATATGAACCCTAATGTCCATCTAAGCCATTTAGGGAAAAGACTTAGTATTTCTAAGTCATATCATCTTTTACATGAATCACATCCTAAGTGGAATCTTGCTAATTTATTTTAGACATTCCTAAAATCATTCTAATGGTTATCCTAATCATTTATATTTATCATTAATTAATTATTCTAAAGAAAATGGCCACAATACATTGCTAGGTGTTGAACGCTAGACAGACTGCATTCAACGTTGAACATAGGATGCCCGACGTTCAACAATCCTGGCCCAAAATCTTTCATTAAGCCACCCTAGCTCCAATCCAAACCTTAATTAATTTATTAATGGATCATTATCTAATTAATTGGCATCACTAACAATACTTGTTATCATCTAACAACCCTCATTAATCAAATAAACCACTTGATTAAGTATCCATAGCAGCCAACAGTGTTGAACGCTAGGAAGCCAGCATTCAATGTTAAACACTAGAATACCAACGTTTAACACCCAGAGACCAGATTCTATAATAAAATCCATCAATCCTAGCATGCATTTGATTTCAATTATCTAAGGGATCAAAGCAGAACTAGTACACCCATATTAACCACTACATGCAACCCTTTATCCAAAATAGACCCCTCTTAAGGAGAAAAACCAAATTAACACTCCAGGGGCGTTAGACACTGCTCAGCCAACGTCCAATGTTGAACACCGCAGCTTGGGCATTCAACGCCTTACATCAGGAGGTTCAACTAGAACCTTCCTTCCAAGCCTGCAATTCCATCAAAAACTCACCCCAACATCAATGAAGAGTAGGGGGCAACCACACACCAGCATGCATAAAAAGCACCACTTACAAAAATATTATAAAGACATCTATGTGGGTGTGTACCTTGCACCCTCGAGGCGAGCCAACACAATGATCTGTAGCTCCCCACACGCTCTCGGTCATACCTTGTATACCCTCTGGCCACCTCCACACCACTGAGACAACCCACACAACAGCCATAACCCAAGATCAGTGGGTACAACCAAATGGTAAAGAAATAATAAGGAGGAGAGAGTTCGACGCTCGAGAATCCAACCACTTTCCACTATCTCTTTCCCAAGCTCCCACGAAACACCTAGAGATCATCGGAGGACACCCCACGCAGGCCAGGGCCAAAGGAGAAGAAGAAGGGAAGATTTCCTCCTGTGAAAGCCACCTCCATGCACTTATATAGGTAATAGCAAAACTCAGTGTGTTGTACGCCATCGATCATGCGTCTAACGTTGAATGCATGCATGCCTACGTTTAACAACCTGAGTCACAAGTGTTGAATGTAGCCTTCAAGCGTCTAACATTAGATGCACCATACCCTACATCTAGTACCTTGTAGATCCATATTACACCAAGTTAGGAGTAGAACGATGGAGAAGCTGTGTTTAACATTAAACGTAAGGAACTCAGCATCCAACACATTCAGATTCTAGTTTAAATTTCTGACCTAAATGTTACCTATGAAATTGGGTCGTTACATTTGATGAGCTCTTTGATCTACTTATTTAAGAGGAAAATCTGCTCTAACACATCTATGTTTCTCAAGTGGTCTCAGGTTGGTCTCTCATTCCTCTTGCAATATTCCAAAACCTAGTTTGTTCTCGGTGGATCTACCAAGTGAAACAACGTGTTGGCAACACTATCAAATGTTATAAAGCCTGAATGGTGGCCAAGAGGTATCATCAACAAGAGGAGTTTGACTATGATCAAACATACAACCTAGTGGTCAAACATACAACAATCTAAACAATTCTTTCCTTGACTGTAACACACCAATGGCCTCTACAGCAACTTGACATTAGGAATACATTCCTGAATGGAGTTCTTTCCAAGGAAGTTTTCATGAAACAATCTCCAGGTTTCATAGACAAAACTGACCCAACTATGTTTTTCATCTTCAGAAAGCTTTATATGGAATTAAACAATCCCCACAAGCATAATATCATTGCCTATATGCCTTCTTGTTATCTCAGGGATTCTTCAATGGTCAAGCACATGCATCCTTGTTTAACCAAAAGACACCCAACACTCTACTGGCTCTATTGGTGTATATTGATGATATTGTTGTCACAAGGATTCTTCAATCCCTATGCACTACATCCGAATGTTGAGACCTCAAAAAGCTTGCATTCTTTTTGGACATGGAATTAATGACTGTTTTGATTGTCTTTCTTTCTCTCTCGAAGTCAATATGTAGCTGATCTCATCTCCAAATTTGGCATGTCTAATTGCAATCCATGTGTCACACCCCTTGCCACATCTCTCAATTTATGCAAGCTCCTCACACTCATCATCTCCAAGTAGGCAAGAGAATTCTTCGCTATGTCAAAGGTTCTCTACATTTGGACTTGTACTTCACACCCACCAAGTCCTCTAAGTTGGTGGCTTTTCTGTAATGTAGATTGTGCCAACGATCTCGACACTAGGCGATTCTATTACCAGGACTTGAATTTTTCTTGATCAGAAAAAGTTTCAAAGAAATGTAGAAATAATATAGTACACCTAATAAAGATAATGCTTCACTTTCAGTACTTTCTAAGTGTGTGGTCAAAATGAGAACACTTAGTAGCGACGCATTTTCAAAACATCAGTGCACAGGGACACAATTGCATAACGTCACTGGAGGAGATGAAGTCATGGAAGGACAACTCCATATGACAGTAACAACCACAACCATGACATCCGACCACAAGATCTGTCGGTAAAGCTCTCTCAAACTACCACCAATATTCCCTTTCTTCTACTACCCACGATTCCTCATTTTCCATGTGTAACCACTGCTTGACTTTGGCGACCACCATGGAAAGTATGTCTTGACATGAATGTTTCTTTCGTCGACATGAATGAGAAAATGTACTCCACATTCTGGTCATTTCCATGTGCAGACAATCCAAACACAGGAGATACACCAGAAGGCCATCGGACACGTCTTTGCTGAAAATGTTGTTCATATATATACAAATACAAGCTCAGGAGGAGTATGATTTGCTAGGTTCAATAAGATCGCTACTTATTTCTACAAATAATGGAGATGCAGATCATTTTATAGAGGGTCAAGACACTTTTTAGGGAAGCAAGTTTAATCCTTTCTCAGGTCCTAAACCATCTCAAGTTTAGAAAATAAGTAACTGAAATGACGATGGTGGGTAACTTTCTGAGACGAGGCAAATATAAGATGTGCAAATGGCCTTGGGATTTCTTCTGTGGTGAGGTAGAATATGGTAATTGAATTTGAAAAAATACGTAACTTTCACAATAAAGCACCAACATTCAAATCTTGTGTGAATGAATCGTGTATAACTAAACTTCATGTGATGAGTCGTATATATAACGGTTTCAGTGAATATCCAAAATTCAAAAATTCACATCTGAATTATTAGATTTTTAATCTAAAAAAAAGCATTCGATGTGGAGTGAATTCAAATCTGAAAAAAAAAAATCAGATTGAATTCAAATGTTGATACGTCCAATTTGAAAAAATCCACATCCGAAAAAACATCAATATTCATAAAATATTTGCATCCATATCCATATCTAAATCCTTTTAATGTATAAATAATCAATTATCTTTACATATTTCTAGTTTTAATTTTATATTTTTATTTTAGTTTCACATATAACATAGGGTTAATTAATCTAATCAATAATATTTATTGTTTACATTTAACTACACTTCAGATATACGATATCAATGTTTAATGGATACGGATATAGATGTATCCGTTTTTAGGTTTTTCGATCGAATATGAATAATATTCAAATTCAGATGTACCTAACAAATTTAGATATGGATGTCAAAATTAACATCTATTTGGATATAGATATGAATTCAGATGTAGATGGAAAATTATGGATTCAGATATTGACAGATTCACTCTGTATTCGCTCTGTTTACACCTTTAGTAAGATATTTTAAAATAGACAAAAAAGCTTTTCAATTATGTCTAATTGTATTCATAGGGTAATTTACACTTTGCATATCTCAAGTATGTTGTGATTTCATTTTACTACCATAAACTATAAAAAGTAACAATTTCATCTCCTGACTATTTAATTACAACAATTCCCTCGTTATGACTTGATTTTGACTTTACACCATTAAAACAATCGTCGAAAAGGCAGTTATGCCCCTAAGTTAAATGAAACCCAATAACCTCCGTCTAATGAAATCAACAACAACGATCAAGGACGACGTCTAAAGGGGATCAATGACAACGACACTTTATTAGCAATGATTGGAAGGTGGCTACATCTTCCAGCAAAGTTCCTTTGGTGTATGCATCTTCGTTAAGAAGCTCCGTTGGTGTCACCTACTACGTCTTGTACGAAGATGGTGGTCGAGATTGGTTAGGGTTTTGAAAAGGAGGACAAAGGCAAAAGGAAGAGGGGAAAAAATTATTTATTAGGAGTAAAAGGCAAACTTATAACATCAACACAAAAGAAAAAGGTCATCTGACCTACTTAAACCAAGGGGAGGACTTAAATGACAGACGGACTAAGGATAGGGATGAAATTATTATTTTTTATAGTTAAAGATAGTAAAGTGAAATCATGGCATACTTGAACAGGGTAGAGTGTAATTCACCTTATTCAATATATTATTTTGATTAACAGCTACGGGAATTTAAATCCACGCTGCATACAGGCAAAAAAGGCAAACAAGTGAAAAAAAAATACTATGTTAAAATAACAATGGATCCGCTCATTTTCCTCCCATGCATATTTCATTTTATGAGATTTTTCACGACAGACATGTTTAGCTTTTTCGATGAGAAGTATATATACCGCATCATTATATTCGTCAAGCTTATACAACACCCAAAGAACTCCTCGGATGAATTTCCATGCCCTATTGCTACAATCACAACAACTTAGAAGAGAGTTGCATGTGTATTTGCATGATGCTACGTACCAGACCCTGTCGGCAGATATGTGTCATCCGGCGCAGTGGCATCCTTGTGCCATCGGCTACATCTCCTTAACGATGTGATTAACTGTGGTAATCTATCACTCTCTCCCCTTTTCCTCACTTCTATTCTTCTTCTTGTTATTGCACTCTTTTTCTCTTTTAACGTCGCCACCAGACACAGGTTCGGGTATCAGACAATGAAACTTTATGGGTGCTGCAGAATAAATGATGGCGATCTCCTAAAACTTCCATGTATACTCATGAATTCGGCTGAGAATCGGCAGTGCAACAACTTCCGTTGAACCTCCTTCCCCTGTGGATCGTCTGCTCCACTTGTCTTTTACCTGATAGAGATGGTGACCCGGCACCAGTGACTTGCTTTCTCCATCTATGTATACCCAATGCAATTTTGATCTTTGATATATTTACGTGAATATTCGCTAGTTATTTTCTTCTCCCAATACTTCTATCACAGACCATTGCATGATATTTTTCGTGTCGTTGTAGCATGTAGATTATAGTTTGATTGTTGAGCGGTAATTGTTGATATAAGTTGTACTAAAAGCACCTCATGTCTCGACTACAAAAGGAAAACTCAGAAAAATGCACTTCATGTTCACAACAATCCGGCTTTAAATGGTACTCCGTAGTCGTTTTTTTTTTTAAATCAGTAGATATGGTTCTTTTTTCCCTCGTAGTCCGTGAGATTTGAATCTAAAAGAAAAGTATGAGTTTCATTACTCTTAGCCAACTGCACCATAGCAATTAATTGGTACCCAGTATTCGTCGATAGAAAAATAATGAAAAAGGCGCTAATTTTTAACGTGATCGTCTCAATATATTGAAGGTCATCGGATGGAGGCTCTGACAAGATGGAGTATTCCAAGAAACGAGGTATGTCATTCACTGATATTATTTCCTTTGTTTTCCTATCAATTTATAGTGGAGTCACAACTCCTCCACCATCCTCTGCCTCCAATAACGGCTCCTCCTCGTTAACGTCGTTCAATAACTCTGGTGAGTCAATGCCATTAAATCAAGGAGGAAACGGTCATCTGTTTCCTCCTTTGACCACATTGACTGTAACGGTGGTCTTCATGATCACTAGTCAACATCTCCCACTTGGTGATGAATACCACGCACAAGTTCCATGCAAATAGATGTTAATCTTCCACTTCTACTTTTACTATTTGTGAAGTGTATAACTTCAATTTCCACTCCCACTATTCATGAGAATATTCTTCATTTCCACTATCAATGGAAATGTTCCTTAATCTCATTAAGTTCACAAACTTAATGAATTTTTCTACTGTAATTCCCTTTATCATAACATCAGCAATCATATCTAATGTGGGTATGTAACTTAATTTTATTTCTCCACTTTTCACAATATCACGAATATAGTAATAATGTATATTAATATATTGTCCTCTTATTGTATTTGCACCACTATGTACAAGACTTATTGCCGCTTAGTTATCACAATACATTTCTGTTGGACCATTTATCAAGTTGAGATTTAAATCATTTATAAATCTCCTGATCCAAACAGCATGTCATGCAGCTACACTACAGGCAACATATTCAGCTTCCTGTGTGTATTTACTTACACACCCTTGCTTTTTACTTCCCTAAGATACAGTTGCACCTCCAAAGATGAATACATGTCTAGAAGTAGACTTTCCATCAACTTTGTCGCCACCAAGATCAACATTTGTATAACCAAGTAATTCAAGCTCATCTGCTTGATAAGTCAACTTATGATGCAGAGTTCCTTTCACATATTTCATTATTCTTTTTGCAGCTTCCCAATATTTTGTTCCGAGATTACTTTGATACCTGTTGACAACACTTACAGCATATGCCAAGTCTGGTCGTGTACACAACATAACGTACATTAAACTTCCAACCACTTGGGCATAATGTGCTCTTAAAGGTTCTTTCCTCTTTCCATGACATTGGTCCTTACTTAATCTTTTCCTAAAAATATATGGTGTAGGGGTTGAGAAGTAATTCTTCATTCCAAACCTTTTCAGCATTGTACGTAGATATCTTTCCTGATTTATACTCAGTATTCTAGATCCCCGATCTCTAAGGATATGTACTCCAAGAACATAAGATGCTTCTCCCATGTCCTTCATCTCAAACCTTTTGCTAAGTTCTTCCTTTGTATTGTTCAACATGTCAATATCATTTCCAGCAAGTAAAATATCATCCACATACAAGGATAATATAATAAACTTACTCTCACTTTTCCTGACATATACACAATAGTCTAACCTATTTGAAACAAATCCCATTTTGACAATTACATCGTGAAATTTATGATACCAATGTCTAGAACCTTGTTTCAAACCATATATTGACTTATTTAATTTACACACTTTGTCTTCATGACCTTTTACCTGATATCCCTCAGGCTGTGACATCTAAATTTCTTCCTGTAAATTGCCATTTAGAAATGCAGTCTTTACATCCATTTGATGTAATTCCAAATCCAAATGTGCAACGATAGCCAATATAATCCTTATAGATGCGAACTTAGCTACTAGAGAATATGTTTCTTGATAATCAATTCTCAATTTTTGTGTATAACCTTTAACAACTAATCGAGCCTTAAACTTATTAATAAATTCATCAACCTTTAGTTTTTTCCTAAATATCCACTTGAATCCTATAGCCTTTCTGTCATTAGGTAAATCACATAATTTTCATATATTGTTCTTTTCCATTAAATCAATTTCATCATTCATGGCCTCAAGCCATAAATCTTTTTCCTTTGATTCAATAGCATCTTTGTATTGCATGGGTTCCATGTAAATTTCCTCTATATCCGCTATTAAGCATGAAGACTCACAAGAATATAAGTGATAATCATTCATCCAAGCAGGTTGAGTCCTTATTCTTTTGTTGCTAATAGGCTCTACCGGTTCAATTCCATTTTGAGTTTGTTCATTTTGAACTATTATTCCATTATTTCCATTTACAGGCTCATTTTGGTTTTCCCTTATATTTTCCATAGGTTCATTCATGTTTTCCATATTTTGTTCCCCCTCAATCATAAGGTCATGTTATGGGATTTCATTGAAATAGTCATCTCCCACTACAAGCAGTGGTTCTATTTCATTTTCATTTTCTTCCTTTTCTTTTAATTTTTCAAGAAAAGTTGTATCCCTATTTTCAATGATCCTCTTTTCTTTATGGAAAAATCTATAACCAAAAGAATTTTCACAATAACCTATAAATGTATACTTCGAAGTTCTAAAATCTAACTTATCCCTTAATTGACCAGGAATAAGTACATAAGCTACAGAACTCCATTTCCTTAAATAATGTAAATTGGGCTTTGACCTAGTCGACAACTCATAAGGTGTACAAGGTACAAATTTTGTGGGTATTCTATTTAACACATGGTTTGCTGTAAGCAAAGCTTCTCCCCAAAATCTCTTGGAGAGTCCTGAATGTGACAGCATGCATCTAATAGAATTCATAAGAGTTCTGTTTTTCCTTTCCACCACAACATTTTGTTGTAGAGTATAAGGCATTGTTGTATGCCTCTTGATTCCATGCATTTCACAAAACAGTTCAAATTCCTTAAAATTAGATTCCCCACCTCTATCTGACCTTAACACCTTAATACTTCTTTCTAGTTGTTTTTCAACTTCCAACTTGTATTTCTTAAAATAAGTCAAGATGTCACTTTTATGGCTTATTAGATAAATATAAGTGTATCTAGAGAAGTCATCTATAAAAGTCACAAAGTATTCCTTGTGATCATGTGTTTTAACACTAAGTGGACCACAAACATCAAAATGAATTAAGCCCAATAATTCATCTGATCTATGTCCTATTCCAAATGGTTTCTTAGTCATTTTTCCAACTAAGCAATGTTGACACTTATCTAATTCCATATCATTAAGATGAAACAACAAATTCATTTTTACCATTTGTTTCATTTTATGCACATTAACATGAATCAATCTTAAGTGTCACAATTCACATTCTGATAAGAAGCACAAGAGATAACTAGAAGCCACATCAATATTATTTATTTCATTTGCAGATACAACAAGTTTGAACAGATCTTGTTTAGGTACAAATTTTTCCATAGTAAAGGCCTTTTTGTGTTTTCCTATAGATACACATTTATTATAAAACCTAACTTCTATGCCTTTCTTTATCAGCATGCCAACTGAAATAAGATTTCACCTCATGCTCCGTGCATAAAGGACGTTTTTAAGTAACATAATGTTGTCTCCCAAATCCAAGCAGTAGGTGCCAACTCCTTCCACATTTATGTAGGTATTGTTACCCATATAGATGCGTTGTTCCCTAGGACTGAATTCTTTGAATAATTTCAATCATTGTTTGGTTTTGACAATGTGCCTTGTAGCACCAGAATTTACTCACCACTCATTTGTATTGGGAGTTACAACATTATTACATTCAGTGACACAAATAAAGACTCTCTTATTCTTCTGTTCTGAGGTCTTGCCTTTGTTTCCATCCCTATTTGAGCAATTTGCTCTGTAGTGACTAAATTGGCCATATATATGACAAGAATCTTGTAGTCTTTTCCTTTGATTTGGCTTGAAGTTCTTGTTGTATCCATTTTTTTCTCTTATTATTCTTTGGCTTCCATTGTGTAATATTTGCTTCTTCTAGATTGGTTTCATATTTCTTTTTACTAGCCCTATTTTCCTGTTCTATGGTCAACCTAGCAGGCAGTTCAAAAAGTTGAATTAGGGTTGACCTAAGAGATGTGGTTACCATGTTATAACTATGTGGGAGACTATTTAAAATTGTAACTATTTGCAGTTTTTCAGGAATAGGAGTTCTTGCAATAGTTAAGTCCTTAGCCATAACTATCATGCCATTTATATGTTCTACTACATTTTGTTCCTCAAGCATTTTGCAAGAGTTATACCTTTAAAGGAGAAGTTGAGTTGTCATTTATGTTGTTTTATCATATTTTTCCTTCAAAGCATTCCACAATGTGTAAGATGTAGTGTGTATTTCAAAACATTTTAATAAACTATCCTCTATAAACATGAACATTAGGTTTTTAGCCTTTTTGTCATCAATCTTTAATTTTTCATGTTTTTTAATTTCCGCTTCAGAAGCGTCATTTGGCAATTCCGGAGGATTCACTTCTATAGCATGTTCAATATTGTCATATTCTAGTGCATGTCTGATTTTCCTGTACCATATCTCATAATTAGCCCCATTTAATTTCTCTATCCTAGTCAATTCGGTTGTGAACAGTTTGCTAGCAATTTCTTAAATCTACAACAAATATAAATTTTCGATTTTAAAAACTTATGCAATTTCTCAAGCAAACAATATATTATAATTACAGAACTAAAATAATATTTAAAACTTTAAAAAGATATATGAGTTCTAGATTCTAAATGTAAAGAATCAAGTCAGTGCACTAGAATAGGTGCACCTACGAGGTGCACCTGCACCGTGCGCCACCTATGTGTGCCTGGTAGGTTATTAAAACAAATTTTGTAATTTTTAATCATTATTGATCAAGATCTTAATTAATCAAATATGCAACTAAATTTAAGTTTTAAGTTCTTAATAATAGATATTTACCATTCTTAAAACATGCAAAAATTTAATCACCAATATCTTAAATTCCTTATCAAAACATGCAATAATATGTAAGATATGAATTCCTAAAGATTATTAATCTTTATAACAGAATATTTCTGAATTTTATATAATGATTACTTGACTTTTTAATTTTAGAGATAATGCAAAAAAATTTGATTCTAAATTTACAACTTCAAACTAGCATATTCCAATCAAGATGTAAATAATATGTATTTAAAAATATTTAAACATGTTAACCTAACCCTTTGTTTTTAAATTAATCAAGCATATAATACATATGTATGTACCCACCTCTCTTTTCTCCTAAGTTAGAAAAATAAAATGCCTAACCCGTGAAGATGAAAACGCAGGTTGAGAAAGAGGGCAAAACAGGGGAGACACGCATGCTGGGATTTGGGGCTCGTCGACGCGGGTGAGCGGCGGAGGAGCATGCGGGCGACGACGGATGGTGCACGCGTGCAGGGGTTTGGCGCGGTGGCTTTCGTGCGTAGGGGCAGAGCTGTGTGGAAGAGCGGCGGCTCAAGTGGGCAACGGTGGTCGTCAGCCTGCAATGCACAGTGGACGCGGGCAGGGGCACGGGAAGGAGGCGCGAATGGTTGCGCAGGCGGTGGTGCAACGCATGAGGAGGGGAGGCGTGGTGGATGACGATCGCGCTTGCAGCGCGCGGTCACGGGTTGCAGGGGAGGTGCGGACAGCGATAGTGTCCCGCAGATAGGGGCAGCACAGTGGCTCTGATACCACTTGAAAGTCGTCAGATGGGAGCTCCAGTGAGGTGGAGTATTCCAGGAAACGAGGTATATCATTCACTGATACTATTCCCTTTGTTTTCCTGTCTATTTATAATGGAGTTACAACTCCTCCACCACCCTCCACCTCCAATAACGACTGCTCCTCATTAACGTCAGCCAATAACTCCGATGAGTCAATGCCATTAAATCAAGAAGGAAACAGTCGTTCGTTTCCTCCTTTGACCACATTGACTGTAACAATGGTCTTCATGACCACCAGTCAATATATATGATTTCCAATGAAAAAAAGACGTGTCTACGGTATCCACATGAATACCAAAAGCTTCTAATCTTGATCGTCTATTTAAACATATAGATGACAAAATTTGTAATTATAAATAAATAATTGTAACTACTAATAAGTAATTACAATTTTATGAGATAATACCATAGGTATCTTAAAATTTTCCAAAAAAAGTATATTGAGATAGTCACGTCGCAGTGTCATGCATTTGCTGTGTCGTGATTTTTATTTTTTTTATTTTTTTGTATAGCACAACTAAATCATCAATTAGATTTGTAACCCAAAAGTAGAAGCTCAAAACCTAGGATCATTGTCCAACCACTCGGAAAACCTCATAGGTTACGTTGTGGAAATTTTGTGACAATGAAACAGAGGAATGATGTCTCAGTAAGTCCAGCATTTAAAATTTTAAATGAATTAATTTAAGTCTCTCATATTTGATGTGATAATGTATGTAAATCTAAAATCAATTCCGTTAATTATGAAAATGGAAATACCTAACCAGGACCCTCTCACATCCTACTGAAATGTGTGGAGGATGGGACCTACACGAATGTTGAGTGAATCAACATTTTTTTTTACCATAACCCAATCGTCCTTTTTGGAAATGCTGTAATATTCAAGCGACTTCAAAAAGTTTAGTTTAAGAATCCGACGTTTACAAAATCAACCGTTAGTTGTGCATGCACGAGATAAATCTACAGATTTTCCCTATTTTATACATATATCTATCCATTTTTGCATCAACTTCATTTTTCATGATTACGTGCTTCCCAGTTTGATTTTGGTTAACGGTTAAGATTTAGCAAAATATGTTAGACTTTTAGATCAAGGGTTAATATTTATTTGATTTAAATGAAAATTCATAATGTATTTATAGATATCTAATTAATAAATCTATATTGTTATCTTTTTCACACAAGTATTTATTTTTAAAAATTAGTATGTCTACAACCATATTGGCTACAAGCACCAGCAAGAACTCTACCTCTTGATATGAACAAGTACATACAAATATGGTGGTTATCAGTTGTGATGACATCTGTTAGTGTGTATAGTTCCACAATGTTTAGTAAAAAGAAATTGATGGATGTTATATAACCATAATCCTATATTAGAGTATATTATGGTTTAAATATTTTTCCGATGATACAGAAATGAAAGAGCTCTAGTTTAAGTAGGTCATGTACTACAGTCATGAATCACGAGTCAAGCTAACTGGACCTTGGGCTCGTTTCATGATAAAGTGGTATCAAGGTAGACAATTAGTCGAAAGTACGGAGAAATGAGAGTAGCTACACTATTTGGTGATCTTGACTTAAATCTTGACAATGGTGTCAAGAGTTTAAGTGTGGAAAAATGTAATGACCCTGATGATATGTATAGTCCTACATCACTTAATGAAAAGGAATTAGTAGATATACAACAACCAGAAGTATGGATGAATGAGAATATCTACATTGTTTGGTAATGCTAGCTTGGACCTTGACAATGACGTCAAAAGTTTTAAGTATGGAAGACGGTAATGATCCTTCTAATGTGTATAGTACCACATCGCTTAGTGAGAAGTGATAAGTGAATATGCAATCACAAATCTATATTAAAGAATTTTACGGTCATAGTTCTTAACATCTACAAGTATTAGTGAAATATTATTAACACATATCGATTTCCTAGTTAAGCGACACGATATTAAAGAATAAATGGTGAAGTACTCGATATTGGAGAGGTGTGTCAACTCATTTCGGTATGTTAGTTGACTCAATTACTTTTTACATTAAGTCTATCCCAAATTGTTCAACACAACCTTTAAAAGACTTGACATGAACAATAAGCTACTGCTACTGCATCTTTACCTCCTTTTCTCTAAGTTCTCTCCTCTCGTCCTTCTTGCGAAGTGGGCTCTAGGATGGTTCCCATGAACTCTATGAAGTGGCAAAATCTAGGATAGTCCTCAATCAAACTCTCTATCTCCAACGCTTGGGTATTTTCTAATCTTTATTTTCTCTTCATATTAAATGTTATGAGAATTATTTATTTTAAACATACACTAAGCATTTTAAAATATGATTTATACATTTATTAAGTATTTTTAAGTATTATTTATACTTTAGAATATTTGTATTAAGTTTATGTAGTGTATTTTAATACGAACCCCTCACATGGCCCACTACACCCCTCTGTATTTGGTGTGATCACACCAGATCAAACCTCTTTAACATGATATATGCTTAAAAAGTAGATCTAAGTAGCTTTAGATGTAAATTATTCCTTACTTTAACTTATAATAGAGTTTTAAATCAAAAATCAAATTTTTTTTTTAACAATTTCCATAAATTTTCATAAATTTATTACATTTCCACCAATATTTTTATCGATATCCAACATATTTCTTATTTTTACCGAACCGAAGTCAACACGAAACTAACATATAAAACCTTACACACACAAAAAAGGTAACCATAGAATAAAAACCATGGATGTGTTTCAACTCTAAACGTTCAAGATTTTGGACATCATCTGCTGAGGATTTAAAAGGTCCCAAGCCTGTTTCCGATTGACTTTACTTACGTTTCCTATAATACCCATGTATAATATAGCCTTTGCTCCTTTTAAAATAACTTCATCTTCACTTCAAAAAAAGATCTTGCATTTTAACCTATCAATTTTTGAACTTGCAAGTCAAACCATAGTCATATACTCGCATATCCTTGGGAAGCCACAACATTGCTTTTCTTCATTCCAAATGAATTCCTTATTATATTATATGAAGAAACATAAGATACTAGAAGAAAAATATTTATTCTTCATGAATTAAGTAAGATGAGTCCAATTCTAACCCAAGTCAGTGAAATCTTTTCATTTTCCTCATAATTGAAGTTAATCTACGTCACAAAAGAGAACTGATAGATGGAAGCTCAAGTGATTTAGCGCATTCTAGTTTAGGAGTCTGACAGTCAAATTCTATGACCTTTTGCAGACACGGCTGAATGTTTCATATACAAATCAGAAAACAACACAACACAATTTTGATCCACAAAAATATCAGGCATAACAGATCAGATAAACTACTTTGGAAATTTCAACTGGGATCGAACTGAGGGGGAAAATGTGAGCCACAGCTAAAATTTTGAGTTATTACAGAGATAAAAGTGATACCTTATTTAATTAACTTGGCACTAGAGCGTCGTACATATTTTCTAGTCTCAGCACTAGCCATACCTGAGACTAAAACGTGAAGAAAACAAGGACATGCACGCTAAAATGGGATGTATTTCGATTGATATCACAAGGTTCTCTCTTAAACAAGAAAAAGAAACTTCAAAAAACATTTTGAAAGGGAGATGACAGCAATAGTAAATGAAGGAAACATTTACCGCTCGATGTGTATTTCTGGAAAAACACCTCAACTGGAGGACATCCAAAACATATTCTGTTATCCGGTTAACTCTTCAAAGAGACATAAGTACAAAGACTGAACAAGAAGCAATCAACTTCTCATCAAAAACAGTTTCCTGTAGATTATTCAGAGCGTTCCAGTTCGCTAGCATTTTCTGTTTCTTTCAAATTCTCCAGGGCAGTGATGCGTGCATCAAGTGATTGAGTGATAGCCTTCAACTGGAGATGTAGACACGCAAATATAGAAAGATCAGCTGCCAAAACAGCTAACTGCTTAAAACTTCTGCTGGTTATTGCCAATGAGACAAGTTCTATTTATGTTGCCACAAAATACTTGGATTTACAATTTCTAATTATGTAGAAAACTAACAGAAAGATGACATAGATTTCATCAAAAATCAGCCAACTTTCAGCACAATAGCTTGCATGTTTTTGTGCCATGATTGCCTACACCAACGCTATGGCTCTCAGCTAGCTTTTTAAATTCATGTAAACTACTATGTTGCTTATATTCTCCTTGATCATAAATTGGTTGGCTGGTGCAACAGCGACAACTTCAGCACGTCTGGAGCTTTGACATTGTAAAACTGAAATGTATTCTATTCCATCTTACAATTTAATTTTTCTTGATTGCATGACATGACATATTATGCACTATCTGGATGCTGAAATTCTCTTCCACAAGGATGACTAGGATGATGAAAGATATCATTTACAAATCAAAAGCTATGCAAGCGTGAGTAATAAAAAAGAGAAGCACATACTTTTCAAGAATTCGCTAATTTTTGCATGAACTCAGCTGGGGAAAAAAACATAGACAACTGAGTGAATCAAAAGATGTAGAACTCTCAATTCCTACACTATCGCAAGAAGGTTAATTATTGGACAACTCTAATGGCCTGTTTGTGTCTTGGAACGAAAGGAAATGGAAAATATTAGTCAAAGGGAAATAAAAGGAAGCAAAAATCAACGTAATTTACTTTCTATTTGATCAAATTTCTGATATTTGTGCTTGTCATTGTAAACAAATAGAAACGTGTTTCCATTGAGATTCTCTCCTATGTCCATGGAAATAAAAATCTTCTTAACTTTTATACTCCGAAAACGTGTTTCCGTTTAGCCTTCAACTCCATCTGTCCTATGTCCTGAACAAAAACCATTTCTTTTTCCAACAGAGACACACAACACCACTTAAAAAAGTGGTCAAAGGAAAACTAATTTCCTTTCCTTTGATTTTCTTTAAATTCTGATGACACAACCAACCCCCTCCCCCACCCAACCCACCAACTAAATGCTTCAGAAGGCAATCCACATTCCCATCTAAACACAAGTACAGTGAACTTTTCCCCAGGTAATGACTGCTAATCTTACAAATGCTATTCACCATTTATTTATTCTCAAGCTTCCTTTAGTTAAATTGTAGTTTTTCCCTAGTCATTCTTGAGCATTTGATGAATTGATGGAACTGAAATCCTCCACATTTGGCAAGATGTGGACATCACAGATAAGAGAATCTTTGATATGAGAGGATGCTCTCAAATTACTACAAATTCCAGTTGAGTAAACATGAGTAAAAGGCTTTTTACCAGGAGAACAACTTTCCAGAATGATCGGCAAATGACATTTAACAATTGTTTAGTATTGCTACATCTTGTAGGCTCCAAATCATTTACTTCCTTATTCTGCCAGAAAAAAAGCGATTCATACTTTGACAATCAAGATGTGGACATCACAAATTAGATAGTCTTTGATTTGAGAGGATGCTCTCAAATTACTACAAATTCTGTTGAGTACACACAAGTAAAAGGCTTTTTACCGAGAGAACAACTTTCTGGAACGATCGCAGATGACATTTACAATTTTTTAGTAAGATCAATGTATCAAAACATGCTTCTGGGGAAAATAAGAAACCAAGGAAAACTGCACATCATCCTAAGCTTAATGAAGAGATACCAAAGAGAAAAAAAACACAAAACATACCACCATAATGGTGAATGAAGCAAAGGACCATGTGACTATGCCTAGGCTGCCCAGCCAGGGTAAGGTGTGTCCTGAATCAGAGGTCACCATATCGTGCAACTGTAAGTCCAGCCATTCATAATGTATCATTGAAATAAATATCACCACATTCTATTCACTAGATTCTCCCTAGCCATACGTTCCACAAAATAGTATGCAGGGTCATCAGCCTCACTTGTGTTTGCTTATTTGTTGTGGTTCGCAATATGCCCACTTGCTCAGAAGGCATCCACCTCCGCAAAGGATGATGACTTCTGTCCAACAACCTGGCTCACGAAAGCATACTCCTTGAACACCCAAATAATAAGAATTGTCAATCATTAACCTCCTCGAAGCATGAAAAAACTGCTAACTACACTTGCTTGTGAGTTGGAATCATCTTCTCAATGGAAAACCTCCATCATGATGCCACCATGGTGAAATTGCTAGGCAAAGTATTGGATTCCCAATATACTTGCTTGTGAGTTAGAATCACCTTCTCAGTTACAAAACCTCCCTCATGACGCCACCATGGTACATACCAGTGTTCTAAAAAAGGGTCAACATGGCTGTTTAAACGGCATTTACATGTGTCTGAACACTATCCGTGTCATTTAGGTGCTATACGGGCTGTTAAACGGATCAGGTCTACATGGCCATTTTTCCCATGTCACCCGTGTACACAGCCATTTTTCCATTTGCTGCTACTCTTCTCCTTCTCCTCTACCTTTTTTTCCCTTTGTCACACATTATTTATGTTATTTGTCTGAATTATATTACTCTTGGTTGAATATTAATTGTATATATTGAAGTAATTTGATGAATGTTGTTGGTTATATGCATATCAAATGTTTATTTTTTTTTAACTTGACCGTTTTTTCATTAAACCCTTGTTAAAACCCGTGTAGCATTTACACGTGTAGAATACAATCTGTGTAGTGTCCATTTCCCATTTTTAAAAACATTGGTACATGCAAAGAATTGGAGTTTGCCAAAACCTTTATTGTTGCAGATCCTATGCCAAGATGAGGATATGTCAAAACCATCATAAAAAATAGTAAAAAAGAGATTCACTAAAAATGTTTCTTTTGCATATACCAGTGAGAAAACTCAAGAACCTCCTCTTTAATCATTCACTTCTCCATGTTACTGAAATGTTCGTTTGGCAAACCTCCTTACCCACCAAAGCTTTTCTCTGATGACCACTTTATTATGTTTTATGACCATTAGCTCTGCATTCCACAAAATCTCTTCCCTTTAAACTATAGACTAACACATCAACCTTTTTTTTAAATCTCGTCAATTTCATTGTACAACCACTCATTAATACTACTATTTCGTTCAAAATTATATAAAGCATTCATAGTTTCCTCTTTGTCCCCCTAACTCTCCCACCTCTTTCATTACAAACAAAAAAACCAAGTAGATCCAAAATCCTCCTCAAATTCATGCCACCCCTACAGGAAGTTTTCTATAACCATATTTATAACCATAGCCCACTTATTGACTATTAGATAAAGTCAATCCATGCCACTCCTTTGCAAGCATCAAAAATACACAAACTCGCTAGATTTGAAATGCCTTGTACCCAACAAACACTAATCCCACCATTAAAGCTAGGAGCCACAATCTAAGCCATTCATAATGGAGGCAATCTCTTTTTTTGCTTAGTACATCGGAGGTTGATTCCTACCAAATGTTATACTTCGTTAACTCATCTTCCTCCATCTCCAACTCAAACACCTTGCTCAGCCAACAGTAACCTGAATAGTCCCCTTAAAAAGATCAGTTTGATGCTGCATGTGCTCAATCCCCTATTTCTATCTATTCAATTTGTCAAGTGATGCAGTCTATTTGAATCTCATAACGAATTTCTCACATGCCAACAAAAACTTCCTTAAAGATCTCTACTACCAAACGTTGAATAGCAAGATCCACCTAAATATCTTCCTCTCTATAAATTTTAAACATACTTAGCAAATCCCTTATTATGTAAGCTTTGAGAAATTTCCTCGAAGCACTGCCCATTTTAAACTTTGTTTTAGAAGTATTTGGGAGATTTTACTTTAAAAGGATTTGAAGTTTGCATGATCAAAGGTGCAAACACTTATCAAGGACATAAGACAAGCCAAAAAAAGAATAGCAAATATAATATAGACCAAATCCAACATCAATGTGAGATCTCCAAAACAACCAATTCTTTCTGTCCTTCAACATCTCCAACTCCATCTGTCCAACATTAGCACAACACCACCACACCTTCCTAGGCACCCAAATTCAATCTTCTATATTTTTGACATCTGTAGTTGCCAAAAATATATTAACAATTTTTACCATCATTTTGGTTGTGTATGCCACATCATTAGCACCTCTATTAGTTTCAACCTTTGCACTTCTTTTTTTATTTCAACACCACTGCTAATTCTACCCTTGAATTCCACCTATTCTGTTGAACAAGTGCCTCTATTTTAAGCTCTAGGTAGTCACATTTGCCATACTTTCAATAATATTCTTTGTTTGTGCATCACCTCCTGGTTGACTATCAGCTATCCCTTAAAGAAACAGCACGCCAACATGTTTTAACATGTTGTCAATTCCACTCACAACTACAGAGTGCCCTAAATAAAAGGAGAAAAGCTAAAATACCTCCAAATTAGAAAGCCACAACGTATGGAAAAAGAGTAAACGAAAATCCCTTCGGCACCTATAAACTATCCTCTGGTCTTGGTCCTAAAATAACTGAAGCCACACTAATCAAGAACCAGAAAACCACTAGCAATTTGGAGCAGCATCTCTTACGATCCATAAGTCTGCCGGCTCTCTCCTGTAGAACTGATCTTTGTCAAACAAACTTCACACCATTACATCTTCTCCAGAAGCATACTTCATTTCCAGTCTTCAATCAGCCATAAATTTCTAGATTTATCTAAGTAATTAACCTGCCAAGGACCATTCTGAACATTGTTTAAGATTTGCAGCATAAGTAACAAGTCACTCTCAAAAACCACACTTCAATGGCAAACCTGGACCATTAAATCATATCCAAATCTAACATTCTTAGTCAACTTCTATTCACAATCCAGAGATAACATGTCACCATAAATACACAGGTTGACAAGCCAAGGTTTCAAAATATGTGGTCCCAAGAACTTATCTGTGCTAAGGAGGGGTGATCTACAATGAACATTGTCCAGTTCTACAAGTCCAAAACTGAAAAGATAAGGGATGTTTTTTTTTTTTTTTTGAAATGGTATTTAGATGGTGGGATTTTTCTCCACAAATAATGACGCCAGGATTCGAGCCTTCATGCAGGCTATGGAACCACAACACTCTAGCCAACTCCATTATTATAGTTGGTTAAGGATGAAGTAAGATTGAACCAACATTGTTGTTCGTGCCTAGTAAATATTGACTTCACAAAAGGCTCTATGAAAGTAATTTGAAACCATTAAACTCATGCATATCCTTCTTAACAATTTTGTTCATTGTTTCGGTTTATCTTTATAATATCTGCTAAAGAATAAATTATTACAGTACATACAACATCCAGGTTGTTGTAATCATTCAAAGTCAAAAAGTTGCTATTTTGATCGGACAATAGAGTGCTTGTGAGAGTACTTGGAAAATTCAAGAACGAAAGCACTACAATCAACTTATGTCCTATTTCTTTCTCACTCTTCCTATTTTTTGTTGTTCACCTTTGTTATTTTCTCATTGATATCATTTACTGTGATCAATGTTTACCAACTTATCAGTTGTTCTTTCACTCTTCCTTATTTCTTCTCCTGTATTTTGTATTTGACATTGTGACAAAATAGCTAGTTTCAAAAGTATGCATTTTTTTTGACGTTTTATTATTTCTACTCAATGTTGTGGTACAGGGTGTGTAACAGGCATGTGATGTTGATTTGAAAGTTTTAGTGAAAAAACTCAGAGGCTTGTTATTTGGAAATCAAGCCAAGACAAATTTGAAATAATTCATTCCAAAATAATTTGGCTACTTGGTAGAAAACATGAGGACCAGAGAAAACACTGAATAATTAGTTAATATGAATTGCTATCATCATACTTTGAATTGTAGACAGTTTTTTTTTTTTTGCCTTTTTTTTATTTTTTGAGTCCAAGCCTTTTTAAGGCCATTTACTTTTGTTGGTAATTGCCTATTTGGCTTGTGACTTTAAAGCCTTATTTTAGGCTTACATGTCTTTCCACATTGACGAGTATCTTAATGTATAATAAACAAACAGCCTTATTGACATTCTACATTTTCTTAATTCTATTTACATCTGACATCAAAATGATAGAATATATCACTTTTCTCATGAAGACAAGACCAAGGAAATCTATTGGGATCAAACGGTCAGCTTATTGCACTTGGCTCTCAGGTTGTGCATGTGAACTTCCAGCTGAAACTGTTCTGCCCCAGGAATGGCCAATGCAACGCCCGGAAACACAGACAATAACAACAACATGAAAACACAAGATTACCTATCCACAATCCCAAAGAATTACAGCAATCAGAAGCTTGGGAGAACGTCGTTCAAGAGAAATCACGAAATAAAAACCGGGGGAAAACCAAGATCTAACGAATTAGAAATGTGAAAAGGGGAGCGAGACCTGTCGGGAGATGGAATCGTGGGCGATCCTGTAGTCCTTGTAGAGGTAGTAGAAGCCGACGCCGGAGGCCGCGGCGGCGCCAGCGAAGAAGGACGAGAGCCTGACCCGCAACATGTACCCCATCTCTTCCCCTTCCGCTGATAAAAATGGGGGCGTTTCCTACCTTCCACCTTTTGGGCGGTCCTGCTGTCCTGGTGGTGCCAGTAGAGCTCGGTATTTATACCACTGGGCTGAGTTGTTTCACTGGATCGTTCTGAGTTGCCATCATCCTCGCTTCATGAGATTGCCTTTGGATTGTATCTTGCTTTGAACCACAAGTTGTGGGAACATTTTGAGTTTTTTGAGAGGCATTTATATTCCTTATTGAGCTTGTGATTTTTAATATTATGTAAATTTTGATATCATTTACAAAGATGTCTCCAATCCATCCTCTCTAATACTTACTTACAAAGTAAAAAGTCAAGAGTGCAACATAAACAGTCCATCTTATCAAACAATACTTACTTTATTATATTTTTAATATTATGTAAATTTTAAAAAAGTTTAAAATTATTATGCAAAATTTACAAACAATCTCACCTTAATTTACCAACTTAACTTTTTTTAGTTATATATAGTAAATGTATATAATGCAAAATATTGCTCTCTTGATTTAATTACTGGCTCCGCCCTTGCCTATAAACAATGAGATAGCAAGCCTTAATTGAGTAGGAACAACATGTATTGAAAATTTAAACAAAAAAAAACTTTTCTCGAAGATTTTCCAAAAGTACGAAACTCTAATCTTTGAGTCCCTGTTTGAAACTTAGATAAAGCCCAGAATAAAAGTAGAATTGGAATAACAATTCCATTTAACAAGTCAAAAAATGAAATAAAAGTGGAATAGTAATTCTTATTCTAATTTACTTATTCTAAAATAGTTATTTCACGAAATACACGTATGTATACAGTATGTTTATTTTTTGTTTAAAAATTAATACATATATAATATGATATACACATATTTAAATTAGAAATATATATATTAATAAAGTTAATTAGTATTAATCTACATGTTTTCTACTTATTCCAATACTTATTCTGATACTTGTTTCACTTTTCATCTAAATCAGAATATCTCTCTTTACACACTTATTCACCTCCAAACTGAATAACAATACCATCAGAATGCCAATACCATTTTCTACTTATTCCTACTTTTCTTATTCTATATCCAAAGAGAGTCTAACAGATTGAGTAGGCATCTTTAGGAATCATTTGCGAGGTAAGAGTTGAAGAGAATCTCGCACCATCGGGCGGAGTGATCATTAATCAACTTCCAAAGAAACTAGCACTTAAAGATCCTATTGAAATGTTTCAAGCTTAGGATGCCTATATCATCTTGTTCTTTGCTTATATAGTTGTTCTCCCATCTCATGAGAATAAATTTTGGGTAATTCTTTCACTTCATCTCTACAGGGAGTTTTCTATAGTAATTCAATTTTCTTTTCAACTTTACAAGGTAGGTGAACTATTGCTAGTTGGTAGGTAGAAAATGTTGTTAAGAAGGGTGATTCTCTTCTCCCCAATGAAAGGAATCTTCCTCACATGTTTTTGCTCCGTATTCTAAGTGATTAGGTTCCAAACTATGGTGTTGGACTTTTTATGTTGGAGTGGGAACTCAAGGAAGCTCAAAGGTTGGTAGGAAGTCCTATAGTCAAGTAACTTATGGTAATTCTCTAGGATGGGCTAGTGGGTCATACTTTGGTCAAGTATCCTACAAAGAGGATTTCTGGAAACTAAATTTTAAGCCTGAGGCTAACTGAAAGCAACATAAGTTCTATATGAGGTTGATTACATTTTGCTCATAGGGTTAAATGAGTTATTGTCTCTTATTTCAAATATGTTTGTACAATGGACCCATTCTTTGAGAAAGACACCCTACTAAGGAATTTCATATGCCCTAAAGCAAGCATGTAGATTTTTCGGATGTGACATTCTCGTTCACATTCTTGCATCTTTGGTGTCAAGTTTGTTAACTTGACATCGCCTCCTCTTGTTACCAAGGGCATTGTAGCTACCTTTTGGTGTCATCTCGTCTGCTTCTGGGCTGGCACCCCTAACTGCCACGAGATTGTCCTCAAGGCTTTACCACTCTTTTGGGTGTGGTACTCCCATTTACTCTCTACAATCTGTTGATAGGTCTGTGGATCTATCATTACCCCTCTTGACTAGTAGGCTCACTGGCTTATCATCTCTTTCATGCTTCATCTTCCGACAGACAGGTCTCACACTCGCCATGTCCTTCCTCAGGCTGATAGCCATAACTATCCAGTGGACAAGCCTGTTAAACTTGCCACACCCCTCTTCTCCTTAGGCTGATAACCCCAACTATCCGGTGATGACTCCGTTAATTTATCATGCCCCTTCCATCAGTTGGTGAGCCCATCAACCTTGTCTAATGCCCCTCTTGCTGCAAGTTTCGTGGTCTACCAAGCCTTTTCAAGCTAGTTAACCCTTAACTTGTCATCCGATGCTACATTAGCATATCATCACATCTCGTCGCATGTATTGACCACAATACCACCTTACCTGCATCCAACATGCCTCCTGTAGCATGAAGTGCTAGTGATTCTTCCTCAGCATTGCCTGCTCAGTGTGGTATCCTTGGCATTGTGTGCCCAACTCTGCACAATCATCATCCACATTGCATGCACTACATCTGCATGGCATTTGCACTGCATATTCAATATTTGCATTACCATCGCGTCGAGTTGCACATTACCCCAATGGAGCTTAGCGCATACCAGCATTAGCATTCAATATGCACCATCAACACCTGTATTCATGTAGCAGCATTGCATTTGCATTGGCTTTCACATTTTCTCATGTTTTTTCGCATCCACGTTTTTAGCATGGTTTTTGCACTTGCACCCGCATTCAAGCATTGTGTTCACATCAACATTTGTGTTTGTGTTAGCATCGTTTTTTCATTTGCATTTGCATTACAGCAACGAGTCATGACTTTCGGTGTATTCCACTGAATAAATGGCTCATGCCAACAGCAAACACCACCTCCCAGTTGGCACCAATTTGAGTGTCTTTGTCAACCCTGAGCATCAGTCACAACTTCCCTCCCCCCAACCTTACTTAGGAAGGGGTATCTGTAGACACCCCAATTTGGTAGCCATAGCTAACAGACCTCTCTGACAGAGTTTGCTATAGTGGCAACAAGACGCATCCCAATTCCAAAATGCATTTCACACCTAAAGCTAGCCTAAAGCCCTACACCAATCTAAAGCCTCAACCAATCCACAAAAATAGGCCCACAATCCAAGAAGCAAGCCTAGTAGTATGCCAAGCGCACTAATCAGGCGCACCTAAGGCACACACCTTAGCAACACACCATTTAGACGCACCTAGGTAGCACACCTTTGTGGCGTACTATCCCTGTTTCAAAGAACCCAGTAGACGTGTGTCCGTTACACCTCCGTGTCGATCGACCTCTACGTCACTTGAGCTCCCCAACCTTTGGTTTTTACGCTTGCACCCGCATTCTAGCATTGTGTTCACATCAACATTTGTGTTTGTGTTAGCATCGTTTTTTCATTTGCATTTGCATTACAGCAACGAGTCATGACTTTTGGTGTATCTTGCTGAATAAATGGTTCATGCCAACAGCAAACGCCACCTCCCGGTTAGCACCAATTTGAGTGTCTTTGTCAATCCTGAGCATCAATCGCGGCTTCCCTCTCCTAACCTTACTCGAGGAGGGGCATCTAACACATCTCAATTTGGTAGCCATAGCAGACAGACCTCTCTAGCAGAGTTTGCTATAGTGGCAACGAGACGCATCCCAATTCCAAAACCCATTTCACACCTAAAGTTAGCTTAAAGCTCTACACTAATCTAAAGCCTCAACCAATCCATCAAAATAGGCCCACAATCCAAGAAGCAAGCCTAGTAGTATGCTAGGCACACTAATTACGTGCACCTAGGCCGAGCACCTTAGCAACGCACCATCTAGGTGCACCTAGGTAGCACACCTTTGTGGCGTACAACCCTTGTTTCAAAGAACCCAGCAAACGTGCATCCGTTACACCTCCATGTCGACCAACCTCTACGTCGCTTATGTTCCCCGACCTTTGGTTTCCCAGCCATATAACCCTTCTCCTACGCATCTGGACGAGGGGGCTGGTCATTTTCCACTCTCCCAAGCACTCATTTGACCTCTCTGTAGATACCCCGGTTGCTAACCAATGTTGGCAGGTGGACCCGGCAAAGAGTGCAACTGGACGGCTGATCCGGACTTACCCCAGTTCCCCAACCAAACCTATAAACCTAAACGAACCCAAAAACCTCTAATTACCCTTAACTCCACTCACTTAACTAAGCCCAACACTTATAACCCAGCCTGTGTGCTCTGGCCCAATGACATGCATGGCCCGATTGTGTTGCCCAAGCGCGCGTTAGGGCCAAGGCAACACGATAGGCGTCGCCTGACTGGTCGCTTTCGTTGTACAACCTCGTACCCTGTACGAGTGACGTTGCACGAAACCTCAACATGTCCCCAGCGTGCCTGACACCTCCAGAGTTTTCCTACGCCCTGTCTCCACCATCACCCTGTGCCGCTCCTGCCGTTAAGCAAGGCCTGCGACGGTCCAGTGAACCACTCCCTGCAACCATACCCTGTCAGCCCTACCATCGCCGTCCTGCTCCACCTACCACACCAGGTGATCGACCAAAACCCCCTTGAGCTCCTTCAACCAGAAGACACTAGAGCATTCGCGAGAGAGAGAGCGGAGGAATCCAGAGAGAGCTTCGTCGGAGAATTTGAACCCAACCCATAGACTCCGACCAACCCCTTTGCTTCCCCTTCCGGCAAGCTTCCTAGCATCCTCCCGCTCTTTCTCGAGCCAACCTTAGGCCATCACTAGCCCCTCGTCTGTCGTCCAGCCCCTCGCTGGAGTTTGTTGCTTGCCGACACTGACGAGACACCACCGGCACTGATAGGTAACATCCCCTCCCTACCTCATTATAGGATGACTTAGGAGTGTATACTTTATCTTCCTGCATCGTTTCCTTGAGTTTCTTTCCCATCGTTTTGTCACATCCTGCACTTCACCCACCGCCATCGAGCGCAGACGCCGACGTGAGGCCACACAGGCCACTGAACTCTCAAATCGGTGTCCCGATGGCTTTTCCTCATCATTCCTTGGAGTGGCTGAGTCGACCTTCCAAGCCAGGAACCTCCTGTGGAGGCTTGCCGGAAGAAAGTCGACATTGACGCCAGTGACGGGGATGGGGAGGAGAACTCATGGATTTCCAATGCTCTCCTTGCATTTGCATCTCATCTTGGTAGTCACCCCGAGCTCCCCGACGATCCTCGTCGTCCAGTGATGCCTTACCTTCCAGGGAGTAGGCGATGAAGGAGGCAGGTCTGGCCCCTTGTTCCAACGGCGCGCCCCGATAGCAAGCCAGGCATGTGCGTATTGGGTAGGGCCTCCATAGGGTCAGGCCCGACCAAACCAAAGCCAAACCCCCCTCTAGCTAGGTCATCCTTGCAAGTTTGCTCCTTTGGCATGGTTTCGCTATCTGATTTGCTCTCACTCTGTCATTTATTGGATGTTTCTCGATGTAGTGGCTTTTGTTTGGATCTTGGCTCATGTATGTACCCCAGCCTTTTAGTTTCCTTTTCTCGCATTTTGATTATTCCCTTACATTGCATCCCTTGTAAGCTTGGGACCGGGCCATGATAGCAAATAGCCCTAGCACCTCCTAATGACGCATCGAGGCTGCACGATTCACGTGCGCGTGGAACATGCGCGTGTCATCTAGGGGAGAAATCTGGCATAGCTTAGCAATTGGTCCCACCACACTCGCATCCCATGTTTTCGTTTTGCATATCTTATTTTGATTGCTTTCAGTTTCCAATACAATTTATTTCTCTTGCATCATCCATGTAACCCCATTAATCAGCATCTAAGTGCCCACATTTCCATGCACGCGAGCAAGATTCCGAGAAAGATCGATTCGTCGAGCATGCGGGGGTGCCTAACACCTTCCCCGTACGTAATAGGAGTCTTTATCCTTTCTCCGGTCATGATGATCTGTGTGTCGAATCCTTTTAGCATGAGTCTGTTATTCGCTTTTGATTTCGAGTTTTTGGCTTTCCGATACGGTTTTCCTCATCTTCCTGTTTTGAATAGACTAAGTAGCGATTCCATGTTTTACCTTCATATCGCTTTTCGGTGTTTTCGAGTCGTTTTCCTGCCCTCGGAATCACCAAATTCGCCATGACCATACCAACTTCCATGCGGTCCCGATCGCTTGGGAGTGTAGTTCCCTTCCGTCAGCATGGTCACAAGAACTAGCGACTTCGTTGGGGAAAGACAGACTTTGGCTTTCGATTTTGGTTCTTTCTCGCCTACATAGTTTTCCTTGTGTGCACTTGATGTGATATGCCTTATGGATGATGTATGTTTTACTTTACACCAAGATATCAAGTCCATATCATGATGCACATGCCATGATACATGCTTTATGATGTGTTGGATGTTTTCTATTTTTCACTATCATGATGCCACGACATTCGCACATGCCATGATCATGCCTTTTGCTTGTTATTTGCTTGCTTGTTTGCCTTACTTGTGTGTTTTCTTCCCTTTTTGTACTTGAAGTGATTAGGAGAGTAGAGGCATGTTTCTCCCCCTTCCTGGTTTAAAATAAAACACAAAAACTCAAGGAAGCAATTAATAAGGCAAAACTAGAGACCAATTCGAATCCTTTTTCCCTCTAGTTAATAAAACGCAAGTAAAAGACACCAAGTATACATGCATGATTGATCATATAGGGGCATGCATTTTCTCTCCTCTGAGTCCACCTACAGTCTGCGGAGGCCAGTTCCAGTTCTCTTGTCCTATTGCTTTGGCTTAAGATTTGATGTTGGCCTATCCCCCTTTGTCCGGGGTTGTGTCAGTGTTAGTAGAAGTTACAACCCATGCTTTGGTAGGGTCGAAGCTCCCAACGCATCACCGTTCCACAGCTTTGGCATGGGATGGAACCCAACTTTTTGCTTTGAGTCGGAGACCTGTTCACCCGAGAGCATCCGGAGTAGACAGCCTCCTAGGGAACACTTAGATGGTGAGAGAGTGCATGCTAGATGCATCCATATGCATGTGTGCCATTCATATCACTCAATAAACATTGCATTGCTTATCCTCAGGTTGTAATACCTGCTCCAGTCTCTTTTACCAACAGGTTCATGCACGAGTCCTTTGACTCGAACTCGAGCGCCCCCTCTCAGTTTCCTTGTTGTGTGACACCCGTTCTCCACCTCCCCCTTGAGCTTTTGTCGCTTCCGACGATAGCTCGTTGTAGGATCTGCCCTTCCCTCAGCTATCGTAACCCTATTCGCACTCACTCACGTTCCGTCATGGCCCAACGCGACAGCGAGGCTCTTTCTGCTGTCACCTCCGAGGGTATCGCCACTTCGGCTACCTCATCCCTTCTCCTGACCTCTTCAACTGCCTCTTCGCCCCATGTCAGCCTCTTTCAAGCCCATGACGCATCCTCCCCTTTCGTGTCGGGACACTAGCAGATCCTGTTCGGTCTGGAGCCTGTCACTAATCCATTGCAGTGACTGTCACTCGAGCTCAAGAGCTTCTTGTGTCTCTCCCTCTGTAGGGCCCATCCACCTTGACCACCTAGCCAACTGCAGTAGCCTCTTTGGTAGGAACCGTCCCTTCTGGACAGGCTGCTTCCCTTTTGCCTTTTGTTGTGCCACTCCGCTGACGATCCCGTCCCTCGGTACTGCTATCGATGGGAGTCTGGCCATGCAAGCCCAATACTTCTTGGCCCTCGCCTAGAAGCTGCAGGGCATGGCACTCTCCTTGGACTCCACACTGCTCCTAGCTTCTCCTCCCCCTGAGGTCTCGTCGCCTTCGGATTTGGTGCTCCACTCTACACCCACTGCACCTCCCTGGCCGTCGCCCTAGCTCCTCGCTAGTTAGGCGATAAGGGTGTCAGCCCTGCATCCTTCACCTTCATCTCACTTTTCACAACATGCTTCTCCAACACCTGGTGGCTAGCCCCTTGGACTGACAGAAGTGCAACACCCTCCTATCCCACTACCTAGACTCACACTAGGACAGTAGTTGCCACCCACAAACCCTGCACCACTCACAACACAGCATACTGCCTACCCTCCATCCCTACATCAGACACAGGTTCCCCCGTACATCTCGCACCACACCACACACCTGCACGGGTATGTCGGCCATAGTGCCATGACACCAGGTGGTATGATGGTGGATCCGGAAAAGCACCTTAGTGCGACTCACACGGCATACGTGGTACCCGCCAGGCTGCGCCAGTCTCAACAGCAACAACCTCAGATGCACTCCTCTCCAGGATGGGTGATTTGGAAAGAGCACTTTGACAAGTGTAGGGTGGAGACTACCAGTCTTTTCAATTCTAGGACCTCTGCTATTTTCCAGAGGTTATTCTCCCATCGAACTTCCAAGTTCCGGATTTCGAAAAATACAACGAAAAAGGTTGCCCAATCTCCTATCTGAGGGCATACTGTGAAGACCTCACTCAGCTTCAGGCTGATGAAAGGTTGTTAATCCGTTTGTTCCATAAGAGTCTCTCTGCTCTTGCCTTGAAGTGGTTCACTTTCCTGGACATGGCGACCATTCAGACTTGGAACAACCTAGCCCAGTCGTTCCTGGAACAGTATTCCTTCAATCTCAACCTAGTCCCCAAGAGGGAGGACTTGGCCGCCATCAAGCAGAAGCCCCTCGAGCCGTTTGGAGAGTACGTCGGGCGCTGGCGTGTCCTTGCCTCAGAGGTCAAGGATATACCCTCTGACGAGGAGTCCATCAAGATGATCATCCGTGGGGCACAGCCAACCACAGGGGCTCTGCTTAGCACCCAGCCTATCACCACTTTCTCCCCTTTGATTAGAGCCGACACCCGCATGGATGGCTCGCTACGAAGTGGTAGCTTCCCTGCACTCACTGCGTTTTCCAAGTAAGCAACCACCTTCAGCCACAACGCCGACACCAGCAACAACAACAGTAGCAACAACAATAATGGCTCCAGCTATCCGAAGAGGAGGGACCCCCTGAAGAGCGTCGTTGAGTACCTTCGGTCCCTCGTTGTGCCTTTGAATGTGGTTGTCTCATTGGCTCAGAATCAGATAGTTTATGCTCCAGCACGTAGGACACCCCATACACCCCACATCACTACTACTGTCGAGCTAGTGTATCCCGTAGCACCGACAAGGCAAGGATAGCACCCCCCACAGGGGAGGCCCTGACGACTCAATCGAGAATTCACCCCACTAGTCGTGCCATTGAGCGCCATCCTTCCCAAGGTGCAGTTGCTCCTCAGGTACCTAGACGTTCGCCCACCGTCAAATCCATTGCCAGTGTGGTATAAAGCAAACTTATACTGCAGTTACCATCAAGCCATAGGGCACTCGATGAACAACTGTTTCACTCTTCGGAATGCCATACAAGACGTCATTGACCACAAGGTCATCGTCATCAACACTCAAGATGCAGGGTCTGCACCCGCTCCAACACCAGCACTAGCACCAGCACAAGCACAACCACACCCCACCATAGTCAGCCAGCCTCTCCCTCAACACACTAATCCGGGAGCACCCGAGACCTCATGGGTTCACTACCTCTTTCCTATCGGGTCCGACTATTCCCAGTTGGACCCATCTGGTCTTATCCACCTTGCCTCTGAACCGTCCCCGTCTTAGCAGTATCTTTCCTTCTTCTCCAGTTCAAAACCCGTTGTCAGCATGATTCACCTGGCCGCCAGGACAGAGCACGCGGTCACTTTGCCTACCATGCAATCCCCCCCAGCTCAACCCATTTGCCTTGAAGCCAAACCTCAACCAACTCCTACCCCATCCAGTTAGCAGCCTACCCCACCATGCCTTCCACCGGCCATCCAGTGGCCCAGCTAGAGTTGGCAGCCTGTACACCCCTGGTCATCAATTTGACTAGGGATACCCACCAGGTACCGTATGACTATGCCACAGAAATGTGTGCAGAAATCACATGGTCCGAACGGGTGTATAGGCCCCCAGCTCCAGTCCCTAGGGCAAGCCACCCAGTACCACCTCCACCTTAGCAAACAAGCCAACCCCCTAAGCCTGTCACTGAGGAGGTAACTCCTAAACCCACCAGCAGTACTGCTAGTAAATCTCCAGATGATCTCACCTCCCAGCTGAAGAAGGTCAAAGCCAATATATCCATTTGGGACCTCATCCATACCTCAGCCAAACACCGGGAGGCCTTCCTCAGGGTATTCCAGGCAGCCCATGTATCCCCCACCACTGAGCCTACAACCCTTGAAAACATGATAGGCATGATCGCAACACCGCGGGTCATCTCCTTCTCGTCCCAGGAGTTGCCCCCGGCAGGAACCAATCACAACCAACCGTTGTTCGTCACTGTGCAATTCTAAAAGTTTCGAATCCCTCTGACACTGGTTGATAATGGTACAGGTCTAAACATCTACCCCTTGCGCACTACAAGCAAAATCGGATTCAAAGTTAAGGATATCACGCCAGCTGTCAAGGGGATGATGCCTTTTGACAACAAGCACCACGATGCGTTCGGGTTTTTGGTCATTCCTCTGACTGTCGGTCTGGCTCAGTTCGACGTCGAATTCTACGTTGTTGATCTCAAGCCTGCTTTCAATCTTCTACTTGGGCACCCTTAGCTGCACAAGCATCAAGTCATCCCGTCAACCTTGCACCGTATGATCAAGTTCTACTATGGCGACGACATTGTTGTTGTCATAGTAGAGAACTTTGAGAAGGACAAGGTTGATGCAGTCTCTTCGGTTGATCTTCAGACTATCCACTTTGATCCCAAACTGTCGGATGTACTCAACCGTGTTAATCATTTCAAACCGGTCAATTTTGTTCCAGAATTCGAACGTGTTAGCTTCTTGTCTGTTTATAGCCACCCTCAGTTGATGGTTGAGAACCTTTGTTACCGGTGGGGATACGAAAAGGGAGCACCACTTGGGCGATACGGTCAAGGGATTATGGAGCCTGTCGAGGTGGAGGAAAGAAGAGACCGCGAAGGACTTGGATACCAGGGACCATAAGGAGGCACGCGCAAGCACCGAAGGCCGCTCATACCTCAGGATTTGACTAACTTCATTAGTGCAGGTGTGATGGACCCGAACAGGAACCCATCCCTGGTCTTAGCAGTGCAGCAACAACGGAGTCTAGCAGAAGACGTTGAGTGGGTTTGCATTGAATATTACTACTCGGATGAAGACACATTGAGCGCAGTTGAGTCAGGCCCCATAGGCAGAACAGTGCAGCAACAGGCAACAGTCCCATCATCACCTTATCTAGCTTTGCTATCCCCAGCAACAGCAATATCACAGCCACAGCCAGTTTCAGCCACAACCATAATACCACCACAGTCAATCACAGTAGTAGCAGTATCAATGCCACAACCAGTCTCAGTCACAACAACAACAGCACTACAGTCAGTCGCAACAACAACAGCACCACAGTTAGTCACAGCAGCAGTAGTATCATAGCCACAGTCAGTTTCAGTCACAGCAGCAGCAGCACCACAGTCAGTCACAGTCGCAGCAGCACCACAGTCAGTCACAGTGGTGCCGCAATCGGTCGCAGCACCAGCGCCACAGTTTCTATTAGCTACAGTAGTAGCACCTTCAACAGGGTTTCCAGGGGCGGCAACAGCCTAAATGAAGCAGTTCAACAACAGTAATATCCCAACCCTTCCTGTTCCCAGATCTCTGGTGCCATCGGAATCATGCACCTACTATGTCGACTTCGCCTCGGACAAGGAGGAGGGCGTGGCCATCGAGACCCACATAGACGCAGTGCTAAATGACCTAGAAGTGCTATTCCAAGAACAACTAGCGGTCTTGGTGGAAGACGCAGCCGAAGAAGACAGGAATAGGAAAGGGAAAGCAGTCGCATCAGAGCCAGAACTCGCCCCACCCCAGAATCACCAGGGTCCTCCAGCAATCATGGTTGTAGATGAGGGCAAAACAGTTAGGACTAGACCAGAGGAGATGATCTCCATGCAGATGGGAGGCGGGTCTTGGTGGCATGTGCAGCACAAGCCTCGCCTTGAGATAGGCGAATGCCTAAAAAAAAGACCTTGAGGTAGGCTTCTCGGAGAGCCTACGAAGCAACCCCCAGAGCAGTCACCAGCAAGATAACCATTGGGGGAAGATTATTGTAAATAGTACAAAAAACACAAAAAAATCAGAAAAAATATAAAAAACTAAAAATATTAGAACTACTATAGATGAGGGAGAAGAAAAGGCCAGCACCGCAGTAGAGCAGAAAAGCGCAAGATCGGAGTCCATGCAGTGCAGCTACAAGATTACCAGAGTCAGTGTGACCCTTCTCATGTGTAAATAGGGGTAGGAATCGGAGCAGATCTTCTCTTTTGATGTCACTGACTCAGGAGGAGGTATTGTCAAAACTGATAGCGTACGAGGAAGACGACACGGGTGTCGATGATTCAAAAGATGTGCCGGAATTCCGCCCCCAAGACGACGATCCAGCAGGTCCGAATCTGCACGTCGAGGAGGACACGGAGATGGTGAATATCGGCGCACCGGGTAATGTTAAGGAGGTCAGCATCAGTGCCAGATTGTCGCCACATGCAAGGGCAAATTTTATCATGTTTTTGTAGGAGTATAGTGATGTTTTTGCCTGGAGTTATGATGATATAGTTAGACTAGATGTAGAGATAATAGTGCACACTCTGCCGTTGAAGCCAGACACTAAGCTAATCAAGCAGAAATTTAGAAGATGGCGCCCACAGTGGCTTCTCAAATTAAAAGAGGAAATCATGAAGCAACACCGAGTCAAATTTCATAAAGTCGTCCTTTACCCAAAATGGCTAGCCAATGTAGTTCCAGTGCCGAAAGGACGGACGGGTTTGCATGTGCATTGACTATATAGACCTCAATAAAGCGAGCCCAAAAGATGATTTTCCACTACCTCACATCGATGTACTGGTGGACAACACCGCGGGGCACAAAATGTTACCATTTATGGATGGCTTCTCAGGCTACAATCAGATTAGGATGACAGAAGAGGATATGGAGAAGACATTGTTCATCACCCCTTGAGGGGTCTTTTGCTACAGGGTGATGTCGTTCGGACTCAAGAACATCGACGCTATGTACCAGAGAGCAATGACAGCACTTTTTCATGACATCATGTACCAAGACATCAAGGTGTACATGGACGACATGATTGCCAAATCCAAAGAGTCTGACGACCATCTGCCTGCCTGAGAAAGCTGTTGACCGCCTGCGAAAGTTTGAGCTCCGGCTAAATCCCAGCAAATGTGTGTTTGGCGTGACATCAGGAAAGCTCTTGGGATATATAGTCAGCCAAAGTGGGATTGAGGTTGACCCTAATAAGGCCAAAGCCATCATCAAAATGCCTCCTCTAGCCACAGAGAAGGAGGTCCGAGGTTTGCTGGGGCGCCTACAGTACATCGCTGCTTCAATGCCCAGCTCACTCCCATATATGAGTCAATCTTCAAGCTCCTGAGGAAAATTGCTCAAATCACCTGGAGTGTGAAGTGCCAAGCCGCCTTCGATATGATCAAACAATTACTTACCAGGCCACCAATCCTAGTCCCCCCAACGCCGGGACGGCCACTCCTCTACTTGTCAGTTACGCAGCACTCCATGGGCACCACACAGTGTCAACAAGATGAGACAGGCCGTAAAGAAAGGACGGTGTACTATTTGAGCAAGAAGTTCAACGATTGTGAAGCTAGGTATACCACCATCAAAAAAGTTTACTTATCCTTGGTCTGGGCCACACAGCGCTTGCGGCACTACATGATGGCATATCTAGTTCTACTGTTGTGCCGGCACGATCCAATGAAGTACTTGTTCCAGAAATTGGCACTAGTGGGCAGATACGTCAAGTGGTAGGTTTGTTATCCCAATATGACATCATCTTCGTGACGCAAAAATCAATGAAGGGACAGGCCTTAGTTGATCACCTGGCTGGCTTGCCTTTGCCAGAGTATCAGCCCTTGCAGACCCAATTTCCTGACGAAGATTGATGTGTCTTATTTAATTACCGCAAGTGCACGACGTACTATGTAGTATGTGGCAAATACGGGTCGATCCTACAGAGAAAAGTGTTCAAGAACAGAGATTTATTATCACTTATTGAGATGAAAAAATGAGAGAGTTGATGATTAAGGACTAAACACTTATGAAAAATTCAGAATAAATGAAGAACTAGGATTTTTGAATCCATTCATGTAAATATAAATGCATGATTAAATCCACTCTATGTTTCTCGATTGATCTAAATAATTTGATTCAATGATTCTTATCTTAACAAGTATAATCTATATGCAATGCACCATAGACTATCAAGTCAAGGAATAAAAATACAGAAATCAAA
>JAMKQA010013560.1:0-50617 GCA_024699735.1 Posidonia australis
TGATTCGAGCTATGGTTCTAAAAGATACATAATTATATTCTTTTAAATATTTAATATACGTATTAACATATATAATTTATATTGGGTTCGGTTCGGTTAAACCGTCCTTGAAACCACAAACCGAACCATATGGTTCGGTTTGGAGATATTCCAAACCAAACCAAACCACTGAATTTGAAAAACTGAACTGAACCGCTAAAAATGGTTGGTTCGGTTCGGTTAACCGGTTTGGACGGTTTGGGTGCCCACCCCTAGTAACAATGCACTCAGCAGGAGGGAGGCCTTTTCGCACATGAATACGCATCGAGCCCTTGCATCCAGAACCTCCCTTCGCAACCAACCCAGCCTTCCATTTGTGAATGACCCACGACAACTAACAACCTCCACACACTGTGAGAGCACCGCACCACCCAATTTCAGCCACCCAATACCACTACAAGCCTTGAGCCACCCAAATCACCACTGCACCACATGGCCAGTCATTGCATTGCCCCTTTGCACGTTAAAGTGCGACCAGCAATCTGTCTCTGGCCTCACTGCTGTGCACCTTCAGCCCGGAGAATGCCGCTGCGAGCCGTCGCCAGAAGCACAACCCAACACATGCAGGTGAGCGCTCTCAGCCCTACGTCCCACTCTTCTCCTTGATTGTTCGGTTTTACTGTTCCATTAGTGTTTTCTGGCACGCATTTTATTTGGTTTCATCGCCTTCCCCACTCATGCATCACGTTCTTTAGTCGTCGGTGACGTCTCCATAACCCGGTTGGGCCAATGGCATGCAAGCACATGGAGGCTCAGTCCTGACATGCCTCTGCTCTCTCCTCTCTCCTCTCTCCGCCAAGACACACCTAAACGTTCCCAAGAGTTTGCGACCATCCTCACGATCGGTCGAGCCCACGAACGTCGGCGAAGCTTGATGGTGACAAGGAGGAGCCCACACTACCCCATCACTTCCTACATTGCATCCATGCTTTCCCTATAGTCTCCTTCTCTCTCTGGAAACATTTGAATGCCACGATGTCGCCTGCCGTCTGAAGCTTGCCGTCATAGATGTTGACTGGACCCAACACCGACGAGGTAGGTGGGTGGGATCGTCTGCACAATCGCATCTGTGTCCAAGCATCCATATGGCACCGTCAGCCCTCCTTTAGCCTCTGTTACCTTCTAGAAGTGATGGAATGCCCTGTTGAAGCTTGTCATCTGGAGCTCACAGTCACAAACACCGATCAAACCCAACATCGACGAGGTAGACAGGTGGAGTAGTTCAGAGCCTCTCGTTAGAATTCCTTTACACCATTGTGTTTCCCTACGTCCTCTCATGCTTTCCATGCATTACATCAGTGTTTTACATCACTGCATTTTGATCGGCTGTGATGACAAACTCGTTGGTCTGTTATGCAATTCTTCTAGCACATCCCGATAGCTCACCTAGGAAGCACGGTTAGTCGACGTAGATTGCCAGTGTGGGTCACCCAGTTTAGAACTGACGATTTGCTGAGCACCTTTGCACCTTCTATTTTGATCTTCTCTTATGTTTTCTAGTATGATTTCTCCTAATTTCTGACATTGCATGTCTTCATCTACATTGTATGGTTTTCTTTTCGTGTTTTTTCGGCATTCCACATTCATTAATTAGGGAGATGATGTTTACTTTGTCAAGTTCTTTTGACCACTGATTCATAATTCACATAGCGCGACTGAGAACTAGATCACATCGTTTTTCACCCCATTCATCTCATTTACATTGGCATGACATCAAACATTCATCCATCCTAGACTTAGTAAGTATGCATTAGCATTGGCGACACAGAAGTGAGCGGTTAGCCAAGAAAGATCGATATCTCAGGTGTATAGGGGTGCCTAATACCTTCCTCATATGTAACAAGAGTTCTTACCTTTTCTCTAGCCTACAATGACCAATGTGTTGCATCCATTAGGCATGAAGTATATATTCACATTTATTCGCATCCCTTTATCGTATTTTTTTTGCATTCAGTTTTCCTCGTCTCGTCTCCCAAATCCAAATAGACTAGGTGCTGACTTCATTTTCCTTATCCTTTTGATTTTGCATTTGCGTTTTGGATGTTTTCAAGTCGAATGTCCTTCCTCGGATCCACCACTCTACTATGGCTTTATTGGTCCTCTCGCGTGCCTCGACTGTGCGGGATCTTGTCCACCGACATAGTCATAACTTGCATTTTGTTTTTTGTTTATCGTTGTTGACAGCATATCCATGCAATCATCTTGGATCATCTAGTGACTCTCTCCTCATTTTCACTTCCATTACTTTAAGATCCATCAAAACTCGATATTGTGTAGACTGAAAACAAAAGGTTAAATGAATTTAATTGTATAAAAAATATTCATGCATTTAAAATATGTTTCCTTATTTTTTTTAGATTTATATGATTTTTACAATTTTTTCGAGATATTTTATTTAATAATGTGTACATTTAATATTATTTCTATTTTTTTTTTTGCAAAATTTAGAAAATATTTTCATTTTTTAAGTTTTTATTATTTTCTGCACTTTTTTACTTATTTACAAAATATATGATTCCTTTTCTAAGTTTTCAATATTTTCTAAATTTTTGATTTTTTTTGAAGTTATAAATATCTTACTGATTTTTTATTTATTGATTTTTCATAATTTTATAGAATTTTTAGGTTGGATTTTACCTTTATTAGGTTAGAACTATGTAATATCAAGTTATTAACATAAAATACACAAAAACTTGGAAAAATAAAAATATTATATGCAAAAACCTAAAATCTATGTTTTTGTGTGGTAGAATTATGTAATATAACTAAGATTTACATCAAAATAAAAGATGTAAATGTTAATACTTAAGGTCTAAGTGTAATATGTAAATTTACATGAAAACAAAAGTAAACTCCAAAAATAAGCATAGAATTTGTTGCAAAAGATGAGGGAGGAGCGAACTTCAGGCCTTCAACATTGGAGAAAAATCTTCACCCGTGTAAAAACTAGAGAACTTGTGCCTTGAAGATTATTATTGTAACAATAGACAATAGAAAAGAGGAGTGAAGTTTGAGAATTGAGAAGGAGACAACATTGAGAAGAAGTAGTTCGTAACATTCGTGTTGGTATAGAAAAATACACATGTCGAACGACACGTGTTTCAAAGCTTCCAAAATACTAAAGCTCCGTTTGGTAGAATTTTTGCTTCTAAACTTAAGTGTAGAAGTTAGCTTCTAGTTAGAAGTTGTCATACTTCAATTTTTGGAAATGTAAAGAAATTACTATTCCAAAAGTTACATGCTTCTAAAAAGCTAGTAGTATTTGGTAGAACTGTTGAACCATTGTAGCTTCTCATCAGAAGCTATATGCTTAAAAGTTATTATAAAACTCTACCAAATGGACCACAAGTGTTAGTCGACTCACCCGACATGCACTGATGTTGCCACCGAAACCTAGTAATCATTGATTTACCAATGTATGTTGTTTTACTATTTTGTAATACCGACGTTAAATTTCATCAACATGTGTTGACTTTTTAAACCATGGTTCATGGTACCTACAAATATTGTAGATATTCTTTGATGGATACCAATAATTTTAAATCTTAACCATTTATTTAAACATGTAGATGATAGAATTTGTAGTTATAAATAAATAATTATAAATACAAACAAGTAGTTAAAAACTTATTGGTATAACTAAATTATAACTTTCCGAGTCATGGTATCCATAATCAAACTATTACTTCAATAACATTTAATGATTACAAAAAAAAGGTCAAATTGATAGGGTTAGATGTAAGTTCTTGTGGCAATCAACATTGGGGCAAAATTCCTATTATCATTTAGCTAGATGGGGAAATATTTGTCGAGATAAGGAGCAAAACGTGTGGGAAATCATTAACATCTATAACTTCAACTTAGTACTAAAGTGTAAGCTTTTGTGGCAATGACTATATGATTATTCTAAATTAAAATGGTCGGAACTCATTAAAGTCTACTATTACCCTAGATTTTGGCAGGAGGTCCTTCTTAATGTCTCCTCGTGTCGGGGTTCACCGCTTTAGCAAGAATTTAGGATTTGTTTTCCAATAATTAACACTTTCTCTAGATTTATGGTCTAGAATAGGGAGAAAATTATTTTTTGGGAAAATAAATGGACAAAAAGTATGGCTCTAAAATATACCTTGCCTGATCTTTTTTGTGTTTCCAAATATAAGAAAATAACTTTGAGGAAAATGTTGTCCTTATGCTCTTTAAACTATTTGAATCTGTTTAATCATTCCATGGCACATAATGGTAATATGGATGCGCTACAACAACAGTTAGAAAAATTTGAGGACATTATGGTAGCATTGGCCTTATGCCAAGGGCATGATACGATTTCTTGGAACCTTCCATTGATAAAACTTATACTGTTAAATGCTGTTACTCGTTCTTAAATGATGGTAGACTTAAATCACCACTAGCTCATTATCTTTGGAAGAGTAAGTTCCCATTAAAAGTGAAATTTTTTGTCTAGTTCGTGTTTAATGATAAAATTTTCTTACATGCTAATTTGTCAAAGAAAAGATTGATTGGTCCATTAAATTGTGTTTCACGTGAAGAGCCTTGTGAATCTACGGATCATTTATCTATTTACTGTTCTATGACTGTTGAGGTATGGAATTTCTTCCTTAATAACACTATTAGTTTATCAGATATTGCTATTTCGGATTTATTCAAATTATTTCGGGTTGGAACATTCTTATTTCAACGTTGCTTTGGTCCATTTGGAATGAAAGGAACAATAGAATATTTTAAAATTCTTACAAATCTTCGTCTCATATTATTTTTAATAACATCTCACTAATTACCACTTGATTGGAAAATGTCAGTTCAAGTCTGGGAAATGATGTCATTTCTCAAGGAATTACGTAGATGCCATGATGGGATAAATCTGACAACTCAAATTATTACTTCTTCAATTGACTCTCCTTAGCGTCTATTCTTACTATTCCTAGTCTTTCGACTACTTTTGCTTATGATCCACTGAATCCAAAATGTGACTCGACAAGTTGATGGATTGGATTAATTTTGATTAATCAAATTTGTATGAACTTATATCCTATGATTGTGTCGTGTCTAGACTGTCAGCTCGTTGGTCTTGTTTTAAATCCTAGAATACTATGGTAATTTGTAGACTTTAGTTTATAATCAGGTGATTTAAATATAATATATTTTATCATTTGTGAAAAAAAAAAACAACTAAACCTGTCAACAAGTTGTTTGTTGGCATCTACTGGTTATGTTTTCGTCCACAAAGCATTTGCATATGTAAATCTATAATTCACGTCACATGTCACTTTTCGCCTATTCTTTGAATCAATTTCTCCTCTCCTCTGTGTTATTATTATTATCAGATTCAAAAAGGAGACATTTTTTATGTAGGTGTCTACGTATAAGGAGTATATCGTCAACTTTTTATTTTTCATAAAAACATAAGTAAGAAGAAATAATCGTATAGATATACTTATTAGATATCCATAAATACATAGTGAAATTTTCATTTAAATTAAACAACTATTAATTCTTGATTTAAAAGTCTTATCATTCAACATATTTTGTTAAATTTTAACCATTAAATTTTAGATTAAAAATTAATAATAAATATAATTCAAATTAGGATGAAAACTTAAAGATTATATTATAGATTAATTAATTATATAATTAAATTTTATTTTAAAAAATAAAAAAATTAAAACAAATGAGGTAACTTTTTCTAGAAGCACCTGCCCAAACCATTTCATGTTTCAAAAAACAACTCACCAGCAACGCCACCACAGCACGGCAAACGGACGGAGAGAGGGTGACAGAGTGAGAGAGATTGTTGTGGTCGATAAAAGGAGAAGACCCAACTCATCACCAGCACCAAATCCCTGCAATCAGAACAAAGGAAAAGAGGAATCTCTTGTATTTCCTTTTTCCTCATTCTTCCACCAACCAATCACAAACGCGGCCATGTCCACCTCCCATATTCTTCCTCTTCTCTCATCCTCCTCTTCCACAACCTCCTTAGCCTCCGCCCACGCGCGCTTTCCGAGCTCCGCCACCGCTGGCACCAGTAAGGGATCCGCCGGAGGAGGAAAGTGCTTCTCCTCCTCCTCCTCCTCCCCCTCCCCCTCCCGTCAGATCCGCTACGGGCTGTCGTCGTCCCTCATCCTCCGGTTCCCGCCGAACTTCGTACGCCAGCTCAGCAACAAGGCCCGGAGGAACTGCAGCAACATCGGTGTGGCGCAGGTTGTGGCCGCGTCTTGGTCGAACGGTCCCAAGGAATCACCGGTCGCAGCTTCTGCTGCCGTGGACTCCGCGTCTGTGGAGCTCCCGGCGGTGGAAGAAGCGGCCTCCCCTGCCGTTGACGGTGGGGTTGGTGCTGATGGTGCCGTGCCTGTTGGTGGCGGCGGCGCCACGGAGAATGTTGCACAGTCTTTAAGCAAGGCCGTGATGGAGGCCCAGCTTTTCCGAAGTGACGGAAGCCTCGCTGTTCATGCTGGTACGCATTCAAATGTCTTTTTTTTTGTCGTTCTTTGTTCATGTGGTGGTTGTGTTCAGATGATTTTTTTTTCTTTTAAAGATTTAGAAAATGAAGAATTTTTCTGGACTCTGAGTTGAAAAGAATATGTCTTGTTGTTTTTTCTTTCTGATTGTATCCGAAAAGAGTTGCTATTTGGCTAGTTAAACGTGCCACTTTATATTTCATGTTTCTTTTTGTTGTTACTCACCCTGGGACTAATTCTGTCTTTGAGTTTTAAGCTGGAGAAGTAAAACTTCCTACAAGATATGATTAGCGTTGTGGATATTTTCTTATGTTTTTTTTGTTGACCATGATATCTTATACAGTAGTTTAGTTTCCTTGGTGATGCATATATGCTTTGAGTACAGTTCTGTAGTTAATCATCAATTCTGGTATGGATATTGATGGCTGATGCTGCTAAGCACGATAGTAGGTGTTTAATATTATGAGCATGGTGGCATCTAATATTGATTACTCCAGGAGAAAGATTAGGACGGGATATACATACTGATGGTCTCACCACTCCAATTGTCAACACTTCTGCTTATTATTTCAACACTTCTGCTCAGCTAATTGACTTCAAGGTATTGAGCAATTTTATTTGCGTGGTCACTTAATATATTCTTGCCTGACAATCTATTCTGTCTCTGTTTGAATTCTGACGCATCTTTGCCTTACAAAGAGTAAGCATGTCTTCTCCTCTTCAGTTGGAAATCCACCTTTCCTCACAGTCACTCTCTAGCTGCATATTGGCTCGTCATTTCATGCTGTGAAATTTATGGTTGCATATTTTTGACAGGAGGGAAGGCACAAAAGTTTTGAGTATGGTCGATATGGGAACCCCACCACAAAAGTTGCGGAGGACAAAATGAGGTCTTTGTTTATATCTCATGTGATCTTTTTGTGTTCCCTTAAAAACTTGTAGTAAGCTTCAGTTTCTTACTTCTTTGAATAGTGCACTAGAGAAAGCAGAATCTACCTTGTTTGTCGCATCTGGTATGTATGCTACTCTTGTTATGATGTGGGCATTGGTTCCTGCTGGTGGGCATATTGTCACCACCACTGACTGTTACAGGAAAACAAGAATGTTTATTGAGGACGAGCTTCCCAAAATGGGTATTTCGGTAATTTATTTATAAACTATCTTATTGATTAAGTTGGTCTTGTACTTTTGGTAGTAGATTAACAATCTTTTTTCTGCTTGGAGTTGCCATAAATATGGTTCAATTTTTATGTTAGCCCCTGAAATTATCCAAGCCTATGGAAGTTTTGTGAAGAAGTTTGTATACTGAGATTTTCAAAAAGATTTTTACCTTTCATCTTGCCTTTGTAAATTTGACATGGAAGACTTTTAAGTTGGCTTCCATGCCATGAGGCTATTACATTACCGAAGGTATTATGGATTGCCAAACTGTGGGTGCAGGGTTGGTGATTAGTTATTCATCTTTCACTGCTTTCTTTTTCATGTATAATTCCATTGCAACTACGTGCCAAGTCACAACTCTAATTAAATTACATATTACTTTTGAAACTAAAAAAAAGCCAAACGAGTTATATGATTTTCTGCCATGGTGTCACAACCGATAACTGCAGCAAATGTAAAAGTCTATGGAAGCTCGTTAAAGGTTTGGACAATACAAGTATCAAAATCCACTGTTGAGAGTTCGATATCCCTGTCCCATAAAAAATGAATCACATATGCTCTCTGACCTGTTCCTTATGTTCTTGTTCTTACTGCTCTCTGTACCGTGCAGATCTTGTCCCAAGATTCACGATAAAAAAAAGGGGCTCATGGTGAACCTTGTTACCTTTTTCAAGAAAATATCATCAGCAGATGGGTCAAATTGGGAATGATATTACCTAAAATTATTCTTCCTCTTTTTTCCTGTAAAAGTTTACAACTATACACAATGAGAAACAACTTACAACTATGTAATCAGTCACTTCAGAAAAAGTAACTACCCTGTTTTTTAGTATATAATATTGAAATCTTACCTAGCATTATCAGTGTTTTTCTTGATATAGATCTTCTGCTAATTCAAGTTTTCTCTGTCTTGCAGCATACTGTTATTGATCCAGCTGATATGGCTTCGCTGGAGTCTGCATTGGACAAGCATAAAGTTAGTAATTGTTGCTAGTTTTCCGGATCATGGTTTGTTCCTTCGTACATTCTGTAGCCTTGCTAATACTTTATATTGTTCAGGTGTCTCTTTTCTTCACAGAATCCCCAACCAATCCGTTATTCAGATGTGTTGACATTAAGTTGGTATCGAAGCTTTGCCACAGCAAAGGAACACTAGTTTGCATAGATAGTACCTTTGCCTCACCTATCAACCAGAAAGCTCTAACTCTTGGTGCTGATATTGTTCTTCACTCACTCACAAAATTTATAAATGGCCACAATGATGTAAGTATGAAAAAATCATGTCTCTATATTGTATTTTTGTTTTTCCGTGTCATTGGAACTTAGGTCACCTTTTTATTCAGGTTCTTGGAGGCTGCTTATGTGGTTCTGAGGAACTGATTTCCAAAATGTGCAAGTATCACCATATTTTTGGTGGTGTAATTAATCCTGTAGGTCTTTTTATTACATTATAGTGCATTTTATCCATTATAATTTGTTTTTATGGTTTCATTATTGATGATGAGCAATTCTTATTGAAAGCTAGTCTTCCCTCAAAAAAATATTAAAAGCTTCTCCCTTTGTTTGGCACATCAATGATTTTATTATTAGTGCTTCTAATCTATTTTACTGGACTAAATAATTATTTGCTTGTTTGTCATGATGTTTGGGATGCTCTATCACTCAGAATGCATCGTCTATGATTCTTCGAGGCATGAAGACATTGCAGCTTCGTGTACAGCAGCAAAATACAACAGCAATGAGGATGGCCCAGTTTTTAGAGGAGCATCCCAAGGTATGCTCAACGGCTTTTGTTGTTGGTCCTCATTAATTTAACAGTGGTGAAGTATAGGAATCTGTTACATGTTAACAAATCAGCATGTTAAGCTGCTGTAAATCCTGTAAAAAATTGTTGGAGATTTAGTCAACAGTTGCTAATAATCTGACCCAGGAAGATAGGCTAGTATTTGCTGATCAACTAACAAAAAGACATTAATCTTAAATGACAAAAAGAGAGAATAAGTTGTGGCCACATTTTTTAGTAGAACGTTCCTATTCTTTTCACCTGTCCATTACCATTCTGGGTGGAACATAAATAACAGAAACATGCATTTAAATAAGGTTGGCGACCACAGGAGGATGAAGGTGGATACAGGACATATACGGCAAGGCTAATATTAGTGTTTCTCCCTAAAAAAGACTAAAATATTGGTGATACTGTAAATGGAGTTGCCCGTAACTTATCCTGCTTTCATGCTTGTATATGTTATTCTTTTGTAAAATAGTGGCAAAGTTCTCTAGAAAAACGCTTATATATTGTTTAATTCATGTGTATTTGCTAGTAAAATTGATCATTATTATATGTTATTCTTTAATAAAATAGTGCTAAATTTCTCTGAAAAGGCTTCTATATTGTTGGTACTGTAAGTTATGTCACTGACTTATCGTGCATCCATGCTTCTATATGTTTGATTCATGTGGATTTTTGCTTGTAAAATTGTTCGCCTTACTGTATTATTCTTTGATATGCTAGTGGTAAATTTTATTTGTCTTGAAGAAAGTGCTAAATCTTACTTATCAACAGAAAAAGTTGCTAATTCTAGATTAGGATTGCCCCACTTTTTGAGCTCTGCGCTGTTATTATCATTGGTTCAACAAATAGATGATTTATAGTTACAATGATCTTTATGTGTGTATGTCTATTCTGATACCAAACTATAATTGTTCCATTGTTGCTGTTTCTGTACAATCATTAAAATACATATAGAGAGCTCACATGGCACTTTCTGCAGATTGCACGCGTCTATTATCCTGGTCTGCCTAGTCATCCGGAGCATCACATTGCTAAACAACAAATGACTGGTTTTGGTGGTGTGGTCAGTTTTGAGGTGAGTTGGTTTTACTTTTTCATTGCCACTAATCTTTAGATAATCGATGCTCCTAGATCGGCAACTTATTGGTTTCTAAAACACTTGATTATGATGATGACAGTGCATTAACTAGGAAGTAACAATCTGTATGTCTTTGAGTTTATATCTATTTGCTTAGATTGGAGTTTGGATATGCAGGTAGCTGGAGACTTGTGGACCACGATAAAATTCGTTGACTCTTTAAACATTGCTTACAACGCCCCTTCATTTGGAGGCTGTGAGAGCATTGTTGACCAGCCTGCCATTATGTCTTACTGGTAAATTCTCTCATGCCACCTTAATTGTGCTGAACACGTCTTCCTAGAGTAGTGTGCATTGATTGACCTAACAAAGATTGGATAACAGAAGTGTCTTCATATCCGTTCACTATTTTTTATATTTCAAACTATCAGTTCATTTAGAAATGAAATTGATGTTATTATCGGAAGAGCAAGCTGCACTTTCTGAGGTCATGTAAGCATCGTTGCATGTAGACCTAGATTGAAAAATTGGGCCGGCCTGACCTGAATTGGTACCTAGGCTGGCTTTGCCTGAACTCGATAGGGCTGTGGGCCTGGTGTGGTCCAGTTTGCACCCAAACATGGCCTGGGTCGAGCCCAAACCTAGTACGAACACGGTCTAGCTTGGGCTGGTTTTTATGGCTTGGTCTAGGTTCAATTGGGTTAAGGTTTGAAAATATGTAATTTTAAATATAAACATTAATTTTTAAATTATAATAACTATTTTATGTATGTAAACATGCAAGTTAAAAAATGGATGTCCATATTAAAGAAACAGATGTCTATTTATGGATAAATTGCACTATTCAAGAAACAGATGTCTATTTTTTTTTGATAGAATGCACTGTTTAAAAAACAGACGTCTATTTTCGTAGCCGTTGCATTCTATTTAAAAAATTGACGTTGGTTCTATAAAAGTGAGTATCTATTTTTGTTAGTGAATGTCTATTATTAGTTTTTTATAATTTTTTAAATATGAATATATCAATTAAGTTTGATTTGAAGTGTTGAAGTGGGGGATTCTTAATTCCAGAGATTTGAAATGAATTAGGGTTGTACCAAGTCAGTTTGAAATCGAAAATTACGGACTAGGCCTGATTTGTAGGTCTAATTGCATTGTAGGAATACAGTTGATCTGAAGAAGATAAGTTTGATGGTTTTGTCACTAGCTTGTAGTGTATTTCTGCTTCTAACCCATTTCCATCTATCCAATGCAGGGATCTGTCAAACAGAGAAAAGTACGGGATCAAAGACAACTTAATTCGGCTCAGTCTTGGCATTGAGGACTTCGAAGACCTGAAGGAAGACGTCTGTCAAGCTCTTGAGAATATCTAGATATTAGGAACCCTAGAACCTTGTTTTGGTTGTTGTGGATCTGATCTCGTGTTGTACTGTCTCTTTACCATCCGTTGCTTATCGTGCAACGGACTGGTTGATATAGTTGTATTGCAGGCGGAGGTGGTTGTGAACTTGTCTTTTTTAGGGGCTTCCATCTAAGAATAAAATTAATGCCCAGCATTGGTTTGTTTTTACATCATATTATTGAATGTGAAACAAGCGCACCTGATGGTTTGTTTGCTACAAAATTATGAATTATCCTTTCAGAATCAGAAAAATAGGAATAATGAAAATTATTATTATTATTATTTAATATTATTATTCTGTTTAAAAATAATTTTCTTTTAGAAGTAAATAAGTGTTCACAGAATAAATTTTGGTTTCATTAAAAAGTGAAATAAATATTAAAATAAGTGTTGAAATAAATAAAAATGTAGATTAATATTAATTATTATCAACAAATATATATAAATTGAAACATGAATAGAATAAATATGAAATATTAAATACGTAATATTTTTATAAAAAATAAATATATCTTAGACAAATACGTATAAGAATAACATGGTGGAATAATTTTATTTCATCTCATTGTGTAATAATTATTTTAGAATAAATAATAATAATAATAAATATAGGTTCTAATTTTTACATAATTAAATAGAACATTAATTCTTATATTGGATTTATCACAGGAATTATTTTAGATCCTAAGAGTAGCTAAAAGCAATGGGGCACTTTTTGCATGTGGATTCTCATTTGATCCTTCCCAACTTGTCATGGGGCTGAGGACAGAGACCCTTGCGTCATGATATAATTGACATGGAATATTGGCAAGCCGAACACGCTCGGGAAAAAGAAAGACGATGAATAATGACTAGTGGTAGCAGAAAAGAAAGTGTACAGTAGTGGCAGGAAGATAGGAAAGGATAGATAGTTGGCAGGAAAAGATGCTCCACTCCCTCCATTTCCCTCCTACTTCCACCACAGTCCCATGGCAGCTGCCTCTTCTCCAATCTACACAACCAAGAACCCTCGCTCCCCTCACCCCCCGCCTCTTCGTCCCAACGCGAGCACGAGCACAAACATCAGAATCAGCATCGCCAATTGCTGCTGCTCCGTCTCAATCGGCCATCGACAACTTCTGGAGGTGGCTGGGGGAGGGAGACGCCGCTCCCGCCACTTCCTCCTCTCCGTTGGTCAAGCCCCGGAGCGTCCCCAAAGGGCGGTTGGGGCTCGTCGCGCAGAGAGACGTGCCGCGCAACGAGGTCGTGGTGGAAGTTCCTAAGAGGCTGTGGATCAATTCCGACGCCGTCGCAGCTTCCGAGATTGGGGCCGTCTGCGGAGGGCTGAGACCGTGGGTCTCCATCTCGCTGTTTCTGCTCCGGGAATTGGGGAGAGGGGAGGAGTCCTCGTGGAAGCCCTACCTTGACATTCTTCCCGGTGTCACTGATTCCACTCTGTTCTGGTGAGCGAGCTGCTGCCGATTTTTTTTTTCCTAATGTTTTGTGTGGTGAACTTTTGGTTCTTGAATCAGTTTCGTTTGCTTCTTTTTGTGTACTGCTTGTTCGAAATTGTTCGTAATAATATGGGTGATGGTAAAGGTTGTTTTGTACTTGCAGCGCAGGTCAGAAGAGGAGCTTTCTGAGATTCAAGGTCAGCAACCACTGCAGTGCTGTTGTGTAAATACTTTTAATATGTGTGTTTTTACTCAACTAAATAGTTCCATCGAATTCTTGATAACACACTTGTAAAAGAAAACCGTTGGAACCAGACATCAAATTATATGAATATACATGTTAATTATATTGATTAACGTATCAATTAAAATCATAACGTAAGATCTAGGAAATGTCGTGAATAATCAATGCATGCAATAGTAACAAAATAAAGAAATAGTGTTAAAACTTATCTGATTGAGTTTTCTTGAAGGGCTCGTCTTAGTGAAGATAGTGACCTACAATTGGTACACAGGGTTTTCATATTTTTTCTCTCAGGATAAAACAATTACAGTAGGTGAAAAACGTACTGGATTGTCGTCTACACGTCGATTATATGTCAGTTGCCTGTTGATTCATATAGCACAATAGTCAACGGAGAGGGATGCAAAATTGTCATAGATTCGTCACAGGATCATTGTCGAGAATCATAGGGACATCGTCGACGTTAGAATCAACAAAGAGAAGGTAGGAAAAGAGAGTGCGAGAGAGGAAGTGTTGTCAAACAGTCCTTTCCTTCCCTCACACCATCTATAAACGACCCTACGACCCACGATTCTAACGGTTGCGATTTCCACTTGTCGTACATGGTTTGGATGGAGGATGTGATTTGACGATTGACAATAATGGACAGATCGTAATTAATTAAGGTATGACCTTGATTAACCTTGATTAGTTCTTGTAATTTTGTGTAAAAAGTGTCTAAAGATCATTCCCTCAAATCCGAAAGACTTGACTCGATGTACGCACACGTGTGTGGTTATCTATATCTAGTTTAAGCTCTTGTGAACAATTGTTCTAGAGCTCTTACAATATAGACTCATTCAAGTTTTTACTATTTAGTAGCCTTACAGCAAACGAAATATCTAAACGAGTGACTGTCAAATAGAATAATTTGTCTATTAGATGTCTATACCTATCAACCTCCTCCAAAAGTATCGACGTATTGTCCTTAAAGAAAGGACTTTGTTCTATTGGTGTACTTTTTGACTTACACCTCAGAAGTCCTATCTCACGTAGCAGATCTAAGGTATACTTGAGTCAAAACAATCTTGGCCTTGCCATATGTAAATTCAATTGTAAGAAAATACCTTAGCTCACTCATGTCCTTGGTAATAAAATGATATTCTTTTGTTTCTACAATTCTTGTAGCATCACTATCTGTTAAGAGGATGTCATCTACATATATTGCTAGGAATACATGCTCAACAACATTTGACTTGATAAACATAGAGTGATCAGTTCTACACTGTCTAAATCCATTGTTCATCATCACTTGGCTAAACTTCTGGAATCATGCTTTTGGACTTTGTTTCAGTTCATATATCACCTTTCTAAGTAGGCATACATAATTCTCCTCTTGAACAACAAACTTCAGAGGTTGTTCTATGTAAACTTGTTCAGAAAGATTATCATAAAGAAAGATATTTTTTATGTCCAATTGATGTAGAGACCAGGACTGATTGGCAGCAACTAAAAACAGACTTAGACAGAATTGAACCGTGCAACAGGAGAAAAAGTAATTTCATAGTTTACACCATACTTTTGTGTAAAGTCCTGTGTCACTAAATGGTTTCGTATCGCTCAACTAAACCATCTGCTCTATATTTTACTATGAAGATCCATCGATAGTCAACTATCCTTATTCCTTCAGGACGAGTCACAAGTTTCCATGTACCACGAGAAGTTAAGGCTTTTATTCCTTCCTCAATTGCAGTTTTCCATAGAGGTAGGAGAAGAGCCTTCTAGTGGTGATTTGGAATAGACTCTGTAGAAAGAGACAAGGCAAAATAACGGAAAGAAGGGTGAAATCTGTCATAGGTAACAAAGTGAGAGAGAGGACGGACTGTAGTTGATAGAGTACCTTCGCGTAGAACTATTAGAAGGTCAAAGTAAGAAGGATTTGTGGACGTTGGAGTTGGAGAAGAATCAATCGAACGAGATACGGTTTGTCACTGGCGGCGATGATATACTTGGAAGGACTTTGGGGCTTGTTGGTCAATCTACATAGGTTGATTATACAGGGTGTGACTCACAAAGACAGGACATAAAAGGAGAATCAACTCAGTAATTGAATCAACATGGACTTTGACTCAAGAAAGGTAATATCTGCAAAGACAATGTAGCGACGCGTAGGTAAGTGAAAACACCTATACCTTTTTTGAGTTCTTGAGTATCCAACAAAGATGCATTTGAGAGATTTGAGAACCAATTTATCAAGTCCAGGTGTATGATTTTGTACAAAGACAACACAATCAAATTCAGTGGGAAGAACAACGAAAAGTTCTTGGGAAGGACATAATCTTCTAAGAGGTATCTTCTCTTCAAAAGAAGCAGAAGACATTCGATTGATCAGATATATTGTGATAAGTACTACATCAAACCATAAATAGTTAAGAGTCTACTTCTCAATCATGATAGTGCGAGTCACATATAAAATGTGACGATGTTTGTGTTCAACAATACCATTTTATTGAGATGTATGTGTACATGAAATTTGATGCAAGATACCCTTGGAAGTGTAGTAGTTCTGAAGATCACTTTGTAAAAACTCTAATGCATTATTTTTGCAAAAAACTTTGGACAAAACATAGAATTGATTCATAATTTTAGCAAAATAATTTTGAATAACATTGAATACATGTTGTCTATCTTTTAAAAGGTAAATCCAAGATATAAAAGAAAAATTATCCACAAACACAATGTAGTACTTATATCTTTAAATAGATGAATCACGGGTAGGTCTCCAAATGTCACAATGAACTAGATCAAAAGGATTCTGATTCACTAACAAGGTATGATGCTTGTAGGTAGTATAATGATGCTTACATAACTGACACGACTCACATACAAAGAACTCAAATGATAACATGAAATGACTTGTTGAAGATGACGATGAGACGGATGTCGTAGACGCAATGTCATAAGAGAGAAGGATCACCCATGGAAGTAATTGTGGCAAGTTTTCGTGGAATATCATTATGAATCAACAAGTACACACTATTGCCTCGCTCACGATCTAAACCAATCCTTTTTTCTATCTGTAGATTTTGAAAGATATATTGGAAAGGATAGACGGTTACAAAATAATATAATTGTATAGTAATAACATTGATAGATAGCAAATTAACTATAAAATTAGGAATAAAAAGAACTTTTTCAGGGAGGATATGAGAAGAAGTTTGAGTTGCTTCTTCTCCAGCTATCAAGTTTGACAATCGGCTATGGAAATAGAATTAATGTCTAACAATTAGGAAAGACGGGTGAACAAATCTCAAATATCTGACATGTGGGAGGAGGCCTCCGAGTCTATAATTCAATCACTGTCCTAAGAGGCAAGCATTGCATTTGTACTTGAGGTAGTGACATGGGATGCAGTCACAATAGACTTAGTGGAATCTAAAGCAGAAGACTCTGAAGATACAAGATGAGCTAGTGGAGGCCACCTGAACTTGTCCCAGTATCTGTCTGAGGTGTGGTTATTACGTTTAAAATGGTTACATTTGTGAACATCACGACCACGTTTACATTTACGAGATCTACGTCCACGTCCTCTCGTAGATGACACCATTGTTGTCTGATTTGAGACAACTACAGGAGCTAGGAGAACTAGTAGATACTTGCAACACTCAGGAAAAGGTCGACTGGAGAGTAGGGACTGATTAGTACCAAAGACCTATTCTTGAATCCGGTTAAATCAAGTTGAAGGCTGGCTAAGAAGATTGCCATCACCAACTCCTTCTATCCTTTCCAATGTATATTTTAAAATCTGCAGATAGAAAAAAGGATTGGTTTAGATCGTGAGCGAGGTAATGATGTGTACTTGTTGATTCATAATGATATTCCACGAAAACTTGCCACAATTGCTTCCATGGGTGATTCTTCTCTCTTATGGCATCGCGTCTACGACATCCGTCTCATCGTCGTCTTCAACAAGCCATTCTATGTTATCATTTGAGTTCTTTGTGTGTATGTCGTGTCAGTTAGGTAAACATCATTATACTACCTACAAGCATCAGACCTTGTTAGTGAATCAGAATCCTTTTGATCTAGTTCATTATGACATTTGAGGACCTACCTGTGATTCATCTATTTAAGGATATAAGTACTATATTGTGTTTGTGGATAATTTTTCTTGTGTATCTTGGATTTAACTTTTGAATCTGTACTCTTTCATCTTGAAAATATCTGCAACAAAAGACTGATACACTTATAACTCATCTAATAGAGCTCTGAAGGTACTATAAAACTCCTGGACTAAACGGTCTCCCTGTTTGTGAGTAAATTACTGTTCATAGATCTTATAAATTTTGACAATATTTTTCTCATTCTCGTAGGTACTTCGAAGTGTACTTGTTGATTCATAATGATATTCCACGAAAACTTGCCACAATTGCTTCCATGGGTGATTCTTCTCTCTTATGGCATCGCGTCTACGACATCCATCTCATCGTCGTCTTCAACAAGCCATTCTATGTTATCATTTGAGTTTTTTGTGTGTAAGTCGTGTCAGTTAGGTAAGCATCATTATACTACCTACAAGCATTAGACCTTGTTAGTGAATCAGAATCCTTTTGATCTAGTTCATTATGACATTTGGGGACCTACCTGTGATTCATCTAGTTAAGGATATAAGTACTATATTGTGTTTGTGGATAATTTTTCTTGTGTATCTTGGATTTACCTTTTGAATCTGTACTCTCTTATCTTGAAAATATCTGCAACAAAAGACTGATACACTTATAACTCATCTAATAGAGCTCTGAAGGTACTATAAAACTCCTGGACTAAACGGTCTTTGTGAGTAAATTACTGTTCATATATCTTATAAATTTTGACAATATTTTCTCATTCTCATAGGTACTTCGAAGTGTATCCCAGATCCTTTTTGCAGGCTTCAACATTGTGACTGAGCGAGCAATGCTTTCATCTATACCATTCAACATCTATGAAATCATTGCACAATCATCCGCAAATCAGTTTTCATATGTTGCATCGTTGATATCGAGTGGAGAGGCAGTAATATGACGTATCTTTCGATAATCAGCAAAGAATGTTTCGAATGCTTGAGACCACAACAAATGGTTTTTGCTTGTTAACTTGATTGACGTAGCAACGAGGCCTCTAAGCAAGGAATCATGAGAAGGAGTCATGAACTTAGTATTGGACAGGTCTGATTTGTTACAAAAATACACCAATTTTAAGATAACGGAGACCAATACAGAGGAAATAGAGTCTTAAGGAAACAAACTTAGGGCATATACTTGGTGCCCTAGAGGAGAGTAAGGTCACAACTAATTGGCAGCAACATAAACTTGGTTAACCAAAGGTGGTTACAAAAACTCTCATAAACCTCAAAGGAGCCGTTTGGACCGTTGGATTAGGTCATCAGGTGCTGGAGGAGTGACAAGTAAGACCTAAATAGGCCCTACGTGTAGCAACAGACGGCGCGAAAGGCAGCAGGCGGTGGAAAAATGCTGGATAAGTACCGTCGGCGCGGCAGTGATCCTGTATTGTTGGAGAGATGGGCTGGTGGTCTCCTGTGGTGGTTAGGGTTTTTAACAAGGCTTTGGTACCATGTTATTTAGGGAAAAGAAGAGTATATTATTCATTAAAGAGAAATGATTACATATATATAGTGAGGTAGTAGATAATAAAATCCAAATAACACAAGGATCCATTTACCCACTAAGACTCAATAATATGTACTCTAACAATTATTTTTCTAATTAGAGTGCCCATCTTTTCAATAACAAAAAATCGAGTGATTTTCTCTCTTGTCAATAAAAACCTTGTAAACACCCAAGGTTCTGTATATAAAATTAGATCTATTAAGGTCCAATCATCAATGATGGTCAATGGTTTAATATTTCTCATGCATATGTATCTGCTCACTCTCAACTGCAAGAAATTGAATTATTCTAAATTTCTTTTGCAGGAAGTCAACTTTTAAGTACTACTTTGGGTTTCAAAGAATATGTCAAAAGTGAATTTCTTAAAGTTAATGAAGAAATCATACTCCCCAATAAACATCTCTTCCCTTCACCAATAACCTTAGATGATTTTCTCTGGGCATTTGGAATACTCAGATCAAGAGCATTTTCTCGCCTTCGTGGTGAAAATCTTGTTTTGATTCCTCTGGCTGACCTGGTATGTTTTTTCTGTTTCTTTGCCGTTCACAGGACAAATATCTATTGTATAAATTTATTTTGATATCCTACATTGTGTTTAAGACTGAATCGACGTTTTCTTTATGTTCAACAATGAATTAGAAAATAGAACCTCAATATTGAGGATATGAGAAACAAGAATTGGGTACTTATAAAATTTGTAACCCCTTCATACTAAACCAGACTATCACGCGACTGGTCCTACCATCACGTTATGTGTATCAATAAGCTTCAATCTGCACTATAAGAATGGACTCTCTAAATCTCAGAAATGTTCTTTAGGATAATTAACAATATGTAATGGATATAACCCTCTGAAGGGAACTTTTCAAATACTCAAGCAGCAAGACAACAATAGCTCCCAGTCATTTAAAATAGAAAATCATAAGCAAGTTATGAAAAACTGTACAATAAAATGACTCAATTAGGCAAAGTTGATGAGAACCACTGCACATGACATCTAACATGCTTTGTAGTCTTGTTTGGAAATAAGGGAGGTAGAATAGGATTGCTATTTCTTTTACCCTATCTTGTTTATTCTGATCTAAATTGCCATCCACAAACACAGTCAAACTTTGTACCATTCTATTTTGAAAACAATATCCTAGTAAAAGAAACTCTGACTGAGAGAGGAAACTTTCTCCCAAGGAACTTGAGATGGATTCATTTTCATTGTAGTACGTCCCCTCTACATTGATGTATGGGTAGAGCACCTCATAGAGACCTCAAAGTTATATGAACTTATCATATGATTTTAGAAGATAAATGCGAGCAATTTATTAAGGGATTCATAATGCAAAAATATCCATAGGTGAAAATGAAGAGGAAAACATTGACATGTTGACAAGAGATTGTCAATCGGTGTGCCACCAGCCTAAACACGGTGGGTCTCATATGTTAAACCAAGCATACTACTTAATGGTAATGGCACACAAAAAGCATAACAAAAAAATATGTCTGCAAGTGGGAGCAATTACTCATGTAACAGGAGAGGGAGAGACAATATATATAACGATGGAAATATAATTACAATGGTCATTGAAGAAAAAAAATAGAAACATGTCATGGAGGGAAGTGTGTAATGATGGATGAGGTGGAGATTTGACATTCTTTGGTGTCGTAGGTGATGATGATAGAAAATTGGAGAAAAGAGAAAATCAATGTAAGAGGGCATCAAGACACACGTAAAAATCTGTACATGTATTTAAACATGTACCATCTATTGTTGGATGTGTCATCCAATGGTTAGATTGTATGATTGTCTATTTCGTTAGATGAACAAATATGAGAAAAATTTGTAGTTTCACACCTTTCCCGAGCCTAGTTTCTTGATATACAAAAGTAGCACAGTTGTCCGTCCCTTTCTTTTTCCTATTTCTTTCTCCTTTTTTGCTCACTAACCTATTATTTGTATTTCAAATAATATACCACTTCCATGAAACTAAACTTTATGGTTTCATCCACCCTTAAAACATCACTTCCAAACATTCATATATGTATATTCTATCGATTTATTAGATCAAGCTTCTATGTGCTTGGGGTTTGAAAGGAAAAACAAGAGCATCACTAAGGCATTGTAAGTTATTTTGAAAGTACCCTCTTATAAAAGGGATCGATAATCGCACAATTTTCCATGTTTTCTTGTTACACATGACAAGTGAAGGCTTGACAAAGCTGACAATGATATGATGTAACCGTTGGATAATTCCAGTAGAATAGTGAATGATACGCCTTTAAAAGTGCATACAAATGTCCATGCATTCCCTAATGTCATCCCGTTTTCCTCATCAGAAACCCTTGATGAATGAAGGCAATGAGATATTGCAAAGAGAAAAAAGACAAAACAATGATGGGTCATTTCATTACAAGAAACTAAGGTTGCAAGCTGGATCTACTTAGAACAAATGTAAGAATTGACCTCACCCATTGCTCCAAAAAATGGGAAAAACTGCTGTTTAGACTCCATTTAAATGTTTTTTACATGACACCGTTTTATGAGTAAAAACACCATTTTTAATATAATGTTAATGACTTCTAGTCATTAAAGTAATTTGATTATCTAGGTACTTATTAGTTTACTTATGTTTGTCACTCATTTAGTTATTTAATTTATATTTTTGAATTATCATGGTTTAATGATAATTAACACTTGTAATTGAATGATAATTACATGCATTCAAGTTATGTTTCTTGAATTAAATTACCTGTGTTTGAACAATAATTCCATGTATTGAGATAATTTGTTGAATGTTGTTAGTTATGTGCATGTTACATTTTTTTTTTAATTTCAACCTTTTTTCATTAAAGCCTTGTTTAAACTCATGTTTTTTAAAAAGCCATTTACTGTTTTTTAAAACATTGACTTCACCTACTGATTCTACAAAGAACTAGAACCTGCTTAATTTAGTTTTGTAATCAAACAAACCAAATCCATCCATACAATCACAGGTTGGTTCTCAATCTACTAGTTATGTGGTATTTTAATATAAGACATTTATAAAAATGTGGGTTTTCTTGTAATTTTTGTACATCTATTCATGAACATCTAACATTAAAAACATTACAACAGAGTTAAATAATAAATAATGAATAACACCACCAACCATTCTCCATATGCAATATGTGATATGTGAAGTTAAAATATATTTAAATGTAAGAGCAAGTGTAAGTGTTGTATATAATTTTCTTTTGTTTGAACATTATGATGCATACCATACACACAAACCCAACTGACTGTTAAATGGGTATAAGTTATAAATGAGTCAACTTATCTAACCCATAAAATAAATATGTTGGGTTTGGGTTGAGCACCACAAACATGTGTTCGACACAATATATACTCAGTTTTTATAGATGATATGATTCAATATATAGTTAGTATTTATAGAATTTTAAGGAATTTTTTTTATACAATAGGTATTTTCAATACTCCGTAACATTTAAAATTTTTGAATGGCTTAAATATTGAAATCCTAAAATGTAAAAATGTAAAAACCTAAGCATATAGTAAATCCTAAATGTTATGTTAGGAAGAAGGAGAGAATCATATATTTCATAATAATAAAGAGGATGCAATCTTCTATAAATAGAAGTACACATATTTAATCTATAAGGAACCTAATAAATGGATAACCTAAAGATCTATATAAAGATCCATTTATTCTAAGTTAGAGTATCTAACATGTATAGCTTGTTATATAATGATTTTTTGTGTTGTTGATAGAAAAGTATATAACTTGAAAGGAATGAAAGTAGTAGTAGCAGTAATGTAACGACCTAACTTCGAGCCGTTACCAAGATCTAGCTACATTTTTTTTTCTTTAATTACTTATAACAATTACTTACATTTAATCTAAAACGAAATCAAACATTAAACAACTTAAACCAAAATACTATTAACTGAATTAAATTAAATTAAACACTTACTTAAAATCTTTAATATGTGGTCGACTGACTTCATCTTCGTACACTAGTAAACTTCTACTCTTATCCTGCACTTGAGAAAATACCAACAAAACACACATGAGTGATCATTGAAAGATCACTCAACATACACCTCCACTTAACACACATTACTGTAGCATCTCTCCTGGATACCACACACAAACTTAAGCAATACTCTTTTACCCCACTAGTAATACAATTATGAACTTATGTCTTTGAAAATTATTTTTTTCTTTTCTTTTCAAAACCATATCCTTGACTTTTAAAATTATTTTCTATCTTTTTTTCCAAATCTATGCATTCTATTTCAAAACTTGATGCTTTACTTGAATTGGCTACTCTTGTCAAATCAAGTTACAACAACTCGAGTGTGCTACATTAGTACCGAGTCTCTGCTCAGTCAAACAAACAAGTAAATCTTAAAACTGGCGCACTTCCTTATTCTTTTCGAAACATACTCATACTATTTAAAACTTTCTCTTTCTTTTCTTTCAAATCTTATGCTTTCTTTTCAAAACTTGATACTTTACTTGAATTGGTCATTCTTACCAAATCAAGTCACAACTACTAGAATGTGCCACACTAACATCGAGCCTCTGCTAAGTCAAACAACAAGTAAATCTTAAGACTGGTACAATCTCTTTTCTTTTCTAAATATTTTTTTTTACTTTAAAATCTTATGCTTTTCTCAAGCATCTTTCTTTTCTTTTGAAAACTCATGTTTTTCTAAAACATCTTTCTTTTTCTGTAAAACATCATGTTTTTCTAAAATACTTTTCTTTTCTGGAAAATTTCATGCTTTTCTCTAATACATCTCTAGACTAGTTTCTAGCTCAAAACACAAATATCAAATCTGGTTAAAACACAAATCTTAACTGGAACTAACCATAAAACTCAAGTCTCTACAAACTCTGGCCACTAGGCCTCTCTGATGTGTCGTGCTGCTTGAAGCCAAGCAACTGACACATAGCCACAAATAGTCTACAGAAGTGCGACTAACGGTGTTTGCACTATCACAGTGAAAATCCCTGTGTAGGGCATACCACTGCTTCGGCCAACAAGTCTCTTTGTACCATGATCACATTGGTCTCTGTCTCATTTAACACGGGGATGCATTTCCTCTCGATGTCCCTGTGTGTCCAGACACTTAAGGATTCTCTCAATCCAAGTCCTACTAGTACTTAACAGTCTCTATTTCGACACCTGTACTAACTAGGGTGTCACGTTCAACCACTCAGAGGTCTCATACCCCCTAGCTTGCTGTTACGTGTTTCTATGTACGGTCAGTACCCTGGGTCTTCGATACTCGGATAAAAGGAGTCTCATACCTATTAATCCAGCCGACTTTCGACCCATGGACCTTAGTCTTGGCCTCGTGAACGATAATCCAGAAGTCTTATACCTCCAGAATCCGACGAATACTTACCTCAGTCTGTTGATTTCTAACCTCAACTTAAGCAACGTGTTCGACCACCTCAAGGATGTTGTTACATTCCCTTGTCCTGTCAACACGTTCCGTCGATCTTTTGGCCTCAACAATCAAAAATTCTGGGAAAATCTTTCAAAATCTTTGCAAAATCATACAAGTATTTTCTAAATTCTTTTAGAAATCCTTTCCAATCTTTTCTGGAAGTCTTTTCAAAACCCTTGGAGAAAATTGCCAACTCAAGGGAATCCTTTTAAATCTTTTGGGAAAACTCTTTTTTCCAAATTACTTAAAATTCATTGACAATTCGCTTAAACCTTTGAGAAAGGCAAAACAACACATTTCTTTTGGTTCTTAAAATCTATTTTAAAATCATTTGAATACTTTTCTAGAATTGGCACAAAACACGGTACCCAAACAGCACAAAACAGAAAATTAAAAATCATAGTTCAAATCAAAGCCTTGATACTTCCCTTGTCAGATCCAAATAATCACACTAAAATCAAAGCAACTATCCCAGAACTCCACTAGGTTTCCAAGACTGGATGTCCAAACAAACTTAACTAGAACTTCGTGTTCTGGTGCCAAGGTGTAGGACACCTACTGGTTCGTGTCTCTCAGGAGCAGAGTCAGATCACAGAATTAAGCAGTACTACTGAATGACCTTTCCAGTGCACCACAACAAAACTAAGTGACTTTAGGCTAAGGGACTACATTATGATCCCTACTGTTCTTTCTAGGCCATTAGGGAGGAGACTTATTACTTCTAAGTCATATCGTCTTTTATGACTTCTATACCTCAAATGGAATCTTGCTAATTCTTTTTAGGTCATTCCTAAAGTCATTCTAATGATTATCCTAATCATTATTGTATTTGTTAGTGTTATTAGATGAGTTATTCTTTAATAGTTATATGGATATCTGTTTACTCTATATGGATACCATTATTACCATATATATGTACTTAGAGTTGATCAATAGGACTTGTCTATTTGTTTTCCTCTACCATGGTATTAGAGTAGTAGGTTTTTCTCACCAAACCCTAACCTTAGTTTCCTTCTCCCCACCACCACACCCCTCTCCAGCCGTCGGCCACTTCTGGCCCCCTTCTTACCCCGTTGGCCACCTCTAGCTCCTCTCCTACCCCTCAACCCTCTTGCTGGCCTCTCCTCTCACTCCGTAGGCCCCTCTGGTGTCGTCTCCTCCTCCAGGCAGCTCCTCCGGCGTCTTCAGTCCACTCGTGAGCCACCGACGACAGCCTTAGACCCTGCCTCAGCGACCATCGGCACAGTCAACCCAGTCGGCCTCTCCAGCCGTCAATAATGAGCAGCTAGCCGTCCAGGCCCCTCTTCGACACCTCCCACCTGCTGATCTCCTCTTCTCCTCTTCCGACAGACTTCTTACATCCCTTTTAGTGACGTGAGCAGCCTTGTCATCGGTTCGGGATGGTTTGCTAGACTGTTCTTCTCTCTATCACTATTATGGTTCTTTTTTTATGTGATACGTTACTATCTCCTTGTTATTATTATCCCTATTTCAACGTACTCATACATTTATGACGTCCTCCTTGGTCTCTGCTTCTGGTAATGTTATGCTGCGTACCCTCAGTGGGACATCTGTCAAGCTTGATGGTAAAAACTATCTTATACAGGCAAAGTCTGTTTAGGTTTTTCTGGAAGTTCATAAAAAAATCAAGCATATTACTCATGATCCTCCTGATCTAAAATCTACGGAGTACGACGACTGGCTGGCCTTTGATTATAATGTTATTACTTGGCTTTTAAATAGTATGGAGTCCTAAATCTCTCGTGGTGTAGTTATGCTTTTTACTGCCAAGACCATTTGGGATATATTGAAAGTCATCTATGTTCAAGACAAGAATATTGCCCAGGTTGCTGAGATATATGATCAGTTCTTTTATTTACAGCAAGGCGATCAGTTTGTTCAGGATCTATATACTTCTATTTGGGTTCTTTTGGATGAATTTGAAATCCTCTAGTCTTTGGTTCCTAATGTTCAGGTTATGCGTTAGTATAGAGAAGAGCTTGCAGTTGCGAAATTTTTATTGACACTCTGTCCCAAGCTTGCCTCTCAGGTGCATGGCCACATTCTTGGTGCTAATTCAGTTCCGTCATTGACATCTGCCTTCTCTTATGTTCTACGTGTTTTCACTACAACTCCTATGGTACACCTACGTGTTCTTGTTCCAACTGGCGAAGGTACTCCTGTAGGTCCTCAACACGCCCAAATGCCTCAACCAGTTGGCTTTGAGTGGGACTAGTAGATGGAGGAGTATGTATCAACTCCATCATCGCCTAAATCTACCAAACAAGGACATTAACTTTCGGATTCACGACAACTTAAAAAAGGAGAAGATACCTTAGCATCGCGAGCCTGAACCTCATCCTCCAGCGACTCCCTAAGGCGAGTGGCAGTAACCTTACTTTGCATGATGTTCTTTGTGTACCAAATTTTTCTGTTAATTTACTTTCTATTAGTCAATTACCAAAACTCATATCTATGCAGTAATCATTTTTCCCACTCATCTCCTTATACAAGGCCTGCGGACTGGGAAATAGATTGATTCGGGACCTGAGCGAAATGGTTTATATTACCTCAGTGGTCGCACGACACCTACTGTCTCTGCTTATACAACGTCCACTGCTGAGTCATCTTTTGTGTGGTATTGTCGTCTAGGTCACCTATCATTTGAGAAATTAAAGAGTCTTTTATCAGAGTCTGTATCCGTCAATAATTTCTAGTGTGAGTCTTGTCATCTTAGGAAGTATCGTCGATTCTCATATTTTGCACGTCAGGACAAACAAAGTCGTGTTCTCATGGAATTGGTTCACCCTGATGTGTGGGGTTCGTGTCGTATTGAGTTTGTTCAGGGTTTTAGGTATTTTATTGTCTTTATTGATGATTTTTCTAGAATGACTTGGCTTTATCTACTAAAAGACTACACTCAGGTGGTCAATGTTATCAATTTTTTTTTTAATGAAATAAAAATCCAATTCTCCGAACCATTACGTGTGTTTCGCATTGATAATGCTCTTAAATATGTTTAGCGTGATGTATCTTTTATGTGTGAAGTCCAGGGAATCCTACATCAAACCTCGTGTCCTGGGACTTCACAACAGAGCGGTGTAGCTGAACGCAAACACCGTCATTTGTTGGATGTTACTAGAACACTCATGACCTAGATGAAAGTTCCTTAGCAACTATGGGCTGATGCGATTCTTACAGTATGTCATCTCATTAATTGCATGTCTTCCTCTGTTCATGGAAGCATTCCTTACTCTTTTTTATTTCCCCAGAAATCCTTTTTTCCTCTTTCACCAAAGGTTTTTGAGTGCATGTGTTTTGTTAAGGATACTCGTTCGAATTTGGATAAGCTTTCTCCCAGGTCTATTCGGTGTATGTTTGTCAGGTATTCTCGGAGTCAGAAAAGTTATCGCTACTATGATCCAGTGAGTCGAAAGTACCTTATCTCTGCAGATATCACATTCTTTAAAGACATTCCTTTTTCTTCTTCTACAACTTCCTCCTCACTTCCTCTATCGTTGGATGTCCCTATTATAGAGTCTGTTCCTCTGTTTGTATTTGTACCTCCTATTGCTCCTCATCTATAGGTTTATAGTCGACGACCACGACAGTAGGCATCACCATCAGCTCAAGGAATCGATCAGTTTACTTCCACTAATGCACGTCTAGTCTCTTTTGCTCCCATTTCTCCTACTACCCCTGCTTCTGACATTGATCTTTCAATTGTTCTTCGAAATGGTATTTGTAGTATTGTACATACCATCTCTAACTTTGTTGCTTATGATTACCTATATCCTATGTATTGGGTTTTTGCTTTATCTTTGTCATCTGTCTCTATAACCAGGACGTATTAGGAGGTGTTGCAAATACTTAAATGGAAAGCGACCATGGACGAAGAAATGCTTACTTTACAGTCTCGTAAGATCTAGGATCTTGTCACACCATCTGCTGATACTGAAATTGTTAGTTGTTGTTGGGTCTTCATTATTACATACAATTCCAATGGCACAGTTGATCGCTATAAAGTTCGTCTTATGGCACGTGGTTTTACACAAGCATATAGAGTTGACTATTTTGAGATTTTTTCTCTTGTAGCTCGATTCAATTCTATTCATATATTGTTTTCTGTGGTAGTCAATCAGAAGTGGCCTATGTATCAGTTGCAAGTTAAAAATGCATTTCTTTATAGTGATCTGTTTGAGGAGGTTTTTACGGAGCAACCTCTTAGGTATGTTGCTAAGGGGGAGACACGTATGTATATGCAAGTTAAACAAAGTAATATATGACCTCAAGCAAAGTCCGGGTGCATGGTTCAACAAAATTAATACAATTGTAACATAATTTGGCTTTCGGAGGTGCAACTCTGATCACTCAGTGTTCATTAGGCAGAGAACTACAGACTGTGATATTTTAACTGTCTATGTGAACGACATTCTAGTTACTGGTAGTGACAGAGTGGGGATTGATGAAAATGGTACATTTCTTAAGAAGTATTTTGTGACAAAAGACTTGAAAAGACCTAAGTATTTCTTGGAAATAGAGATTGTTCATGCTAAAGATGGAGTATTCTTATCTCAAAGGAAATATGTACTTGACTTGCTAAAGGAGGCAGGTATACTTAGTTGTAAACCATCCAGTTCTCCAATTGATTTTAGTTTTGATTTATGGGACACATTTTCTGAGCTTCTTGAGAATGTAGGGCAATACAGGTGCCTGATTGGGAAACTGATATACCTTATAGTGACACAATCAGATTTTACCTTTGTAGTTGGTTTAGTTTGTCAGTTCATGCACCTACCTAGGGAGGTACAGTGGAAGACATCTTTGCAAATATTGTCCTATTTGAAGAATGCTCCTAGCCAAGGTCTTCAATACAGTTGCCATGGTTATCTAGATATTTCTGGTTATTCTGGCGTTAGATATGCGAGAGACTAAGGTGATAGAAAATCAACTTCTGTGTACTGTACATTTGTAGGAGGCAATCTGGTTACTTAGTGAAGCAAGAAACAGAATAATGTCTCTCGTTCATGTGCTGAAGCGGAGTATAGAGTCATGGCTCAAACGACATGTGAAATGATGTGGATTAGATCCTTCTTCACTGACATTGGCCTTCCTTCTAAGAAGGCTATGCTTATGTATTGTGATAACCAAGTAGCCATTTACATTGCAAATAACCCAGTGTTTCATGAAAGAATCAAACACATTGAGATGGATTGTCATTTTGTGCGAAATGCAGTTATGGACGGCCTGATCACTACTCTCTTTACTACATCCTCTATTCAGTTTGTAGATGTATTTACTAAAGTTGTAACTGTGGGTCCTTTCAAATCTTTTTGTGTAACATCTAGGCCTGATTATCCATTTTCATTATAAATCATGTAATTATTTGCAATATTGTGTTTAATGGTCTATTAATGGATAATCTGTGGTTTCTTGGCTGTGTGTGGTTATGGTTGGTTTTCTGTGCATCTGCCCGTGATTTGGGACCCAGGGGGAGTCCGGTTGGAGAATGCACAGTTGTCTCGGTTTGCGTGTCATTCTTTCCTCTTTTCTTTTCTTCCTCTTTTTCCTTCTTTTCTCTCGCGAGTCACGCCCTTCCACCACTGAACTCGTCTTCTTCTTCTTCCTCTTCTTCCACCCGTGCCACCAGCGACGGAGGCCAGTGCCTCCCCATCTCGTCCGACGGGATGGGTGGCCGGTGCCATGTGGACGGTGGTGGAAATAAGAGAGGGAGCAGGAGTGGGCAGAGCAGAGGAGGTGCGCGGCGAGAAAGGAAAGCAAGAGAAGAAAGGGAGCTGAGGCGCGCGAGTGGGAGGAGGTGGTGAGTCGTCCGTGCGTTCCGTCGGAGCTCGTGGAGGCTTGCCGGAGTGTGGTAAGGGTCGCCTGAGGCCTGGGTGAGGTACGCGATCTTTCTCCTTCCGTTCTGTATTTGGTTAACAGTAGATTAAATGCATGAAAATCGTAATAAATGCATGAAAAATTGTAGAAAAATCATGAAATGATTGGGAATGAGTTTTATGATGTGTTTGTGTAAGGATCATGCTAGATTGTGTGGATTTTGGGAGTTTTGTGGAGATTTTGCCTTAAATGCTTTAAGGTTTATTTCTGAGCATGATTCCTTTGCGAATTTATATCTTCCTGTGTGGTTGATGAAATTATGATTGGTTTGTGGGATTTTGTAGTAGACTTGAGGATCTACACCCCATGTTTTTATGAGAATTTATGGTGTTTGTTTGGAGGGTCCGATTCTTACTCCCCCTTGGGGGAGAAAAGGAGGACGGTGGCTTGGGCGTTTTCTGCAACAGCAGAAAACGGTATGCCGTTTTTGGGTTCGGCATACCGTTTTGCTCCCAAGCGGTACCCCGCGTTTTTTGGCCTCGGACGACCGGAGGATATCGGTCGACCGTTTCTATAGTATCTGATAAATCTGACAGGGATTCGGCATATCGAAGAATTTAGGTATACCAAATCAGGAGATTTCGGTATACCGAAATTCCCCTTCGGTCTTCGGTATGCCGAATCAGGGGATTTCGGCATACCGAATTGGGAAAACGGTATGTCGTTTTTGCCCTGACTTGTTAAACCTTTAATGTGGTTTTAATGATGTTAAGTGGTTGTTTTTGGCGGCACATGTAAACATTTGGTATTATGTTATTTAGACCTGTCAATTTCTGACACGACACGATATAACCGTATTTGAGTTTACCCTTATCATGTCTCATGTACTTATCGTGTCTATCCGGTAGACAAGATTTTTAAACGGGTTGTTTTCGTATCTAAGGTAAAAAAATCCTGATAAGTACACGATAAGTACACGTTACCTAATCATGTATATAGATTATAACTTTCATTATTTTGAATAGTAGATGTCTATAATATGTTGTAGACTTATGATATTAATATATGGAATAATGGAACTTGTGAAATATTATTGAATGATTGGTTTCATGATTTATTGATTTGTCTTTGATTTTTCTACGTATACAAATGCGTAAATGTTAAACGTATACTAAACGTGTACTTAGCGGGTTATGTTGTGTATACACGCTAACAAACAATTCGTGTTTGGGTTTAGTATTAGATACACGATAATTAAATAAATATTGTTTGAGTTTAACATATATGTATAGTATACATGTTTATACACGACACGATAGGTACACGACACGATCCATTTGACAGGTTTAATGTTATTACACGCAAACATGTATTGCCACCTCCAATTATGTATGGGTTTGTTCTCCTGTTAGGTTTACTAACTTGATCTCATGACCCAATGCGACCCAAGTTTATTACAACTCAAACCCTTAGAATTATACCAAAGTACTTAACACAATGTTGAAAATTACTGGAACCAAACCAATGCAATGTGCATATTGCAAGAAACCCTTGTACGAGGAAAAGGTTGCCTCTATCACAAGGAGACTATCAACAACAAGAACCACAATCATGTTAATCCACAAATAGGTGTATAAACAAGTTGAACACAAGCAAATCACACTATGATGTAGTTTGTTTCTTATATGAATTCAATTCTTAGGTTGTGGCTCTGCTGATGAAAGATTGTATTGGGCTCACAAGCTGCTCATGCTGAAAAAACAACTCATTAAAGGGAAAACCAATGCACAAGGGTGCCACCATTGTGGGGCACTAGGTGGGTGCATATGTACCAAGCCTTATCCCCATTTGTGGAGGTTGTTTCCATGACGAGAACCCATGGGCATGTAACAGTGGAGCGACATTGCCATTTGCCAAGGCTCACCCTCTAAATAGCTCACTAATACTTACTAGAAAAATTTACAGAAAATTTATTCATTTTGCATGTAGCACCAAACACTATGTACAATGTTCAGTGACTGAGTTCATCCTAGTACTCACAACCAAAACCCATATAAATAGCCAACAGTTGGCTTAGGCCCTCTTTTGAAGAGGACAATTCTTCTGCCTTTTCATGTGTTTCTGACGTGAGATCAGTAATGGGAGAAACCAACTGATGCAAGTGAAACAGAATTACATAAAGCTGTAGTTGGCTGTTGAGCTGGCCCAGTAAGAAACAACTAAAGGAGAGTTGGCCTGCCCTATTTTTGTTTTTTGGACAAGTTTCTGGTGTAATGGACACTTTATTTTCACCTTTTATCATTTATAATTAAGGAATACGATTTTTTCCTGTTTAAAAGTAAGAAATAGGATAGAACTTTCTCCTCAACAAGTTGATAAAGAGGCAAGCCGAGCAGAGCTTAATTTATATTGGACTCAAGTTGTTATATTTTAAACCGAACTTGAACCTATCTCTTACTGTGCATCTGTGCCAAACTTGAGAGACATCATGAGCATGAGCCAAAATCTACAGCTTACCTACAAAGGGAGCACCTGAAGATGGAAATATTTCAGTTTTGATGCACGAACTTAAAATAAATCTCCAAGGGAAGAATAGGTTCTTGAAAATAAAATTCCATCTAGAAAATTGTCTGTTGATTTTTTTCTTTCATTTTAATGGGCAGGAATGCAGGATCTACCTGCTGGTCCTCTATTTTTGATAATTTAATACTATTCAGACACCATCTAGAGTTTCACATTGCTGCTAAAAAAAATCTAGAGTTTCAGATTAACTTCCCTTTTTTGTTCTATCAGATTAATCATAACTCAAGCATAACCACAGAAGACACTTGGGAAATCAAAGGAAAGGGTCTTTTTTCAAGAGAGCTGATATTCTCTTTGAGAGCACCAACCTCTGTCAAAGCCGGTGATCAGGTGAAGCTTATCATTGAATAATATATATTATTGTTTTCTTTCATTTTATGAGCACCCTAGTTTTCATATGCTAGTTGCGATTATGGTATTGTTATTTACTGATTTGTTTATCTGGACAGTGATGATATTGGCTTGTTCAATTTGTGGTTGATATGTTTATTATTCCATTCAAACTTAGTTTAAACATGGTAGACAAAAGAATAGATGTGGTTAACTGGTAATAGATCCAGTTGCCAAGTTAATTTTCTAGATTTATGTAAGGCATGATAATTGTATTCTAAAAACACCATGCATTCAAACATGATAATAGATCTAGTTACTTTTGTTTGTTTTTGTGCTAATTCATGCTAACAATAGCATTATCAGATGGCTCATGGTAAAAGTTTCTCCTACAGATTTATAGACAGTATGATCTTGAAAAGAGCAATGCTGAATTTGCTCTTGATTATGGATTCATTGAAACAAGGTCTGATCGCAACACATACACTCTGACACTAGAGATTCCTGAATCTGATCCATTCTATGAAGACAAGCTTGACATTGCCGAGTCCAATGGCTTGGGTGTAACTGCGTATTTTGACATTATTCTTGGACAGTCTCTTCCTGGTCAAATGATTCCTTACCTGCGATTGCTAGCTCTTGGAGGATCTGATGCCTTTCTTCTAGAATCCATTTTTAGAAATTCCATTTGGGGTCATCTTGAATTGCCAGTCAGCCATCCTAACGAAGAGTCACTATGTAAGGTGATTAGGGAAGCCTGTGAGTCTGCCTTGTCTGCTTACCATACTACTATTGAAGAGGTATGATATTTTCTCTCCTATATTGTAAAGTATTTGAAGAATAACATCATCTCAAATCCTTTTTCACAAAATCATCTCAAAAGCAGCTATGATGAAAAACGAAAAATCTCATGGAGATCATATAACATGGAATTGAATAAGCATACTCTGAAACAGTCTAATCTTAAAATTGATCGCATGTAATAAAGTTCGTTGTTGAGAGCAACATGGATAAGAGCAAGGTTGTCATTGATGTCTCAGTTTTAAATTCATCCCCTTTTGATGAATTTCGCATTTTAGGTATTTGGCATCATGATATATTCATCAGTTGTGCTTTATGATGGGAATGCATGATTTTGATGCTGATTTCTACTTGTCTTGTTCTGACAAGTCAATTGGACAATACTGAGCTAAAAAAAGTCAATCGGACACTAGAATCAAATAAGCAAATAATAAGACCTTTGCTTTCTCTGATCCATCCTTATGGGAGAAGATGAAAGCATCCGATTGAGTTATATATGTAAAATGTCTGCAGTTACTTGGTCTAGTGGTGAAATTTCTTTGTGGTTGTACGAGAAGTTGGGAGTTCGACTCTCACAGACATCATATATATTACATCATTTAATGGTGATTTCTCATAATTAAGTGTTTGAGTGTAATATATATTAATTACTGTTTATAAAAAAAATCTTATACATGTAAAATCTGCAGGATGAAAGAGTATTGAAATCAGGGAACCATGATCGAAGGCTTGGAGTAGCAGTTGGCATAAGATCTGGGGAGAAGAAGGTGCTTCAGCAAATTGATAAGATCTTCCAAGAAAGGGAGTTGGAATTGGATGTTTTGGAGTATTACCAGGAGAGGAGGCTTAAGGACCTCGGATTGGTCGGAGAGCAAGGTGACATTATCTTCTGGGAGAACTAGGCGGTGCATTGTGCTCTTCCAGCCAGGGTCATTTTATTTTCGGGAACAACTTTATGTTATGTTTAAACGCGACAGCACCGACAATTTTTTAACGCCCCAACTTTTATCGTAATTCGTAAGGGAGGAACTGTGAGGTGCCAAGTCCATGCTCTTCCTGTTTTAGTTATTTTTACTTCTATAGAATTTGATGTCAGTTAATTACTTCATCTTGATAGCACTGCCCTGAGGTCCTCTACCATAGCCCCCACGATTATTTCAAGAAACAATACGCTTGACAATGGCCCAACATTCTTGCTGTTCCCTGGGGAATTTTACATCCTGCATATTATATCGAATGGTTAGATTTGGAAAAGCAGAGTATTCTTATACAATTACGGGGGGAACGATAGCCTTTGTTGCGATTTGTTATACATTGAATCATTTGAATATTCTGAAGCTGATCAATGGCACCCGAGCATGTTATATTGACAAATAATTTAAATTTTAAGAAAAACAATGGGGTCAAAAATGACTGACGGTGAGATGGCATCGTCTCAACATCCCATCACCAGCTCGGGCGGCGTTTGTCTAAACCACCGGCCGTCAGTTTGGGTTGATGTGTATACCATCAGCTTCGGCACGTTGATCTGTGTATGGCTTATTCTGTACGTTTATGGGTTTACCTTCTGCAATACTGGTTTTCCACAATTCATCTAACACCCATTATTACATCGCGGGACCCATGGCAAACTGTTGCATTGCAGAGGCATTCCTGAGGATTGGCGTAGAAATAATCCTCTTCCTTCGGCTTGTCCATGACAACTTTCCTTGATCCTAGCTGCCCCATCCGGTTCTTATGGATTAATCTAACGGCAGTGGCAAATTCGTCCCAAGAAAGCGTTTTATTAGTGTGTAAATCGAGAAGTTCCACTAGTTTCCTTCGGTCAAGCAGGATACTTTTCCCAGACCCAAGATACCTGCACAATAACAACAGCAGAAAGTTTTTACATAGATAAAAATACATTTCTATAAAAATGCTTCGATATTAAAAGAAATCACTAGTTGAACCTGCGATGACCCTCAACGAGTTTTGCCATGTTTCCATCATATGTTGGAATGAAAACGTTGCTTGCGATGGAGACCATGTAATCAAGAGCTGCCATTTGAGAGGAGTGGTTTTGGAATTGCCATAGCTCCTCCGGATCTAGCAGCATCTCTTTTTTGACCTATTTGAAATTGAGATATCATAAAAATCAAACTTGAGAAGTACTTGAGTCGGCTTTTAAAAACATATCACCACCTAATCTTTACAATAATTTTATAAATTATTCCAAGTGAGCTTGAGTTTTCATAAGAAAATTTAAGTTTGTTTGGTTTTTCACAACAGTAAATGACATGGTTTTTCATAACAGTAATAGTGTTGGAACAAGTTACTGCATCTGACGTTCTATTGTAATAAGAAATTAAAAAGGCTGGAAGCAGCTGCTCATGCTAATAAAACTCACAAGTCGTGGAAATGCAGTCTGTAATGCCATGAGCCTCCTTTGACTTCCATATATGTCTCCAGAGGCAATGTAAATCTGAATGTCCTTTTCAAAGCCCAATGCTTGTAAAACTAATGCCGTCTCTTCTGGTGTCAAAGGACACATACCTTGTGATCTTCTCTGTTCAGAAACTATCTCTTTCTCTCTCCACCATGGGTATGCATATCTGCAAAATGAGAAACGTTAAGGCATATGAAATACAGGTTGCAGCATATACTCTTCAACTTTGCAGGAGACCACCAGATCAAGAGTGAGAGAAATAGTGAATTTTGCAATCATCTTGCTTTGTCAATTCTGAGCAAGATTTGCAGGAAAGGTTTTTTCTTTCGCTGGGATCTGGCTGATAAAAATAAACATGGTATGATGTAGGCGATTCATAGGAATCTACTAAGCACTGAAGAAATTGAAAACCAGCAACCAAAGTCGAAAGGATTCAATAATGAAACACAGCCATCGCTATGCAAGGTTTATGCAACAAAAAGATGAATTTTTATCAGTACTAAAGGAAGAAAAACAAACTTTCACAAAGATTAAAAGTTAAAGGGAGGTGGAAAAGAATTGAGAAAGACAACCAACAACCCAATGTATTTGGATATTTAAAGAGTAAAGTGTTTGACAACGTCATTATGTGAACAAGAATCTTCCTTAACTAAGTAAATGTTGTAGTAGACAATACTGGCACCATATTTATCCCTACCTGCATTATTTTATCTTGAAAACCAACAAAATATCAAACACAACATATGGCTGGCTAGAATCCTCAAACAGCCGATGATGAAACCTAAATTTCCCTAGTAATTATGGTTGTTAAATGTAAAGCCCTTAAATTGTTGATCTAAAGGCCTGATTTTAGGCTAATTGAGGGATTTGTAATTTCAAACAACATACGAGCCACCAACCTCACAGAAAGGTGTTGATCTATGAATAAGGATGCTGCAGTCCTCACTGAAACAACCTCAGATAGGAAAGAAATTCTCTTGAGAGGCCAGAGGGTGTATTAAGAAGAAACCAACAAATTAACCCACATAAAATTCTTTGAATCTAGATGTTGGCACCTTGTGTTTTCTTGGAGGAACTATCAATAAAACTAATAATAAAGTACATGAAATCCTTGCTATAAAGAAGAAAACACCTACAATAGGAAAAAGATGACTTTCATACCATAAACTATGACATAAAAGAAGCAAATCAGAACATGGCATAGTAGCTCCCCAATGTGCACGTTCCTCGGATGGAAAGGAAGCAATAGAGTTTCAAAACAAGCTTACCACATAATAACCAAATAGGACTCAAAGAAAAGGAATTGAGACATATTCATGATTAACACAAAAAATACTTGACGAAGCAGATAAATACTACTAGCAATTAACTGTTAACTGTTAAGTACTCCAGCCCATGCCTCGGTAAGAATAATAAAAAGGTCCTCTCCTAATGCCATCACATATCCTATGGTTTTGATATCCTTCTGTGGGGTTCCCTATTCTAATGGGCTTCTCCTTGCCTTGATATAAGTCAGGCACTTCCCAGAAGAGAAAGCCGAAGATTAGAAAAAAAAGAACTCGCAGATTAGATAGTATCTACTAGCCTAGGTTAAATGAGCCAATTTTCATCACAAAAAGTTTAATTCGCATTTGACTTCCAAGTTTCAATTTCCAATGTTTGTTAACTACAAATGACATGTCAAAATAATAGTTTACGAATAGGCTTGCTTGAAGGTGACACTATACAAACATCAAATATCAAATAGTTTATTTGAGACATTGTTCATCAAGAGTTTAATTTGGCATATCACTTTGAAAATGCAAATCTATAAGGTCTTCGGCCTTATGAAAATAGCTCAGTTTTTTCCCAAGTCAAAGACACTAATGATATTACAAGATAAGTCAGCGCACCTCATTCTCTTTAACTCTTTTGCTTCTTCCTGAGAACAGCCATGGGTGCAGCCAGAGAAAGCTAGCATGTCCATCTCATATCTCAAATGTAATGCCACAAATTGTCCCCTACCTTTAAGAATGCGTACCAATTTATTCCCAAGAACCTCAATCTGTTCAGTGAATTTCAGAGCATGGTAATTAACATGGCATCTAAGTTTCTGAAGTTTCATTGAAAGGCCATTATTTGCCAAACGTGCATCAGTCTTGTTAAAATGAATCACTTTGTATTTTCTAAAAAGAGGCAGAATCTGCAAAAATATACATAAACAGGCAATCAAGCAACTGCAACAATATTTCCAACACCCAGACAGCAAGAAATGTTTACATTGCAAACTTTTGGTAATAGTTCAAGAAATTCTATGAAAATGCTGAAATTGCCATCTCATTTAAAATAAAGCAATATAATGAATAAAAATATATAACGTAGTGAATTTATAGAGAGAGATAGAGAAAGAGAGTTTGTAGTTCAAACCTGTTGTAAATAATAAGCCTCATTAGACCAGCTCACTGGAGGCATGACTAGTGTAGTATTTGATGAAGCTCTAAGCAGTCTCTTGGGAAGCCTTTTGACTATATGGACTTCATCTCTTAAGGAATTAATGAAATGTTCCACATTAAAAATGTCACTAAAATCACTGCAAAGAAAATTAATAAATTTTTTATTTCAAAGAGAGAAAGATATGCTTCACTTTCAAGCATATGCCGAGTCAGTTTATTTACCTAGGATCAGCCCAGAATGACGTCTTGTCAAGTGCTGGAACAACCAGTGTAAGGTTTAAAAGACGAACGACTGTCACCATATCACAAATCTGAAATGATCTACTTATGAATAAAATAATTGAAAGAACGAAATGATTCTAGGTATGCAAGTCATTATAAGAAGCTGGCACCAACCGCTGAACGCATCTGATTCAAGCCTCCATTACAAGATACCTTAAGATAGCCATTGCTCCTGTATATTCCTGAATAGTTTCATTGAAACAATCGTAAACACATGTTCAAGATGTCAAGTGTACTTAAAGCACAAATGTTGACCCTGTAAATTCTACACTACTACTTTTATTACAACAAAGGGATATCTACCTGTGCAGATACACATTTAAATGTTACAAAACAAAACCAAGAGCTACCACAACATTTAAATGTTACACATTTAAAGTCAGAAAGCAACCACCACTCTTTGATACTGCACTGAGGCACATGACAGTGGAATTCTGCGGCACTTAATAATGAATAAGTGCTAAATTCTATTCAATATTGGATGAAATACGGGTCCTAAGCCCTTAAACGAGTGAATAGAATAACCTACCTTATAGCAATCCACGAGTATCCATGGACTTGGAAACCTAGACAAAGAAGAAGGTAATGAACGCACATCTTCACTTCCCTTGTTCCATGTCCTTCTGTGTTATTCTCTATCTACCCCACTAGTTGTGTTTGGAGTTTTTGTCATGTTGTTCCAAATTCCAAAAAGGAAAAACCAGTTTAAATGTTAAAGATGTCCAGATGATGATCCTAGTACAATGAGAGGAAGCTAGACTTCAACAGGTCTACTGCATGAATAGAGTCTCTTCCTGTTTAAATTTTCATAAGATTATATACACAGAAGAAACCACAAAAAAAATGGATGACCAGTCATGTCTTCCATATATGATCAATAACTTCTGAAGTGAACCTTCTAACGAGAAACAGTCAAATCTATTATTATTATTATTATTATTATTTTGCATGGCAAGTGGCGCTTTTCTAGCTTCATGTTGTTCTAGAAAATTCATGACATAGATTAACACGAATTCTTATTTAAAACTTTAATCCTTCTCTTTTTCCTCTGGACTCTCAAAGGTCAGAAATTTTTCTAGAGGTTCCTCCATGGAGTTTAACCTACCAGAGCCTACTTGTCTTTCATGACATACGGCTCATCCCCATGCTTTCAATTGACTAGAATTAACGCTAATTATTAGAGGTTGATGTTAAGCTGGAAACCATTTGTTTCTTTTCTTTTCTTTTTGTGTGTCAAAACACTAGATCCTAAAGAGATATTCTAGGGCAACCGTATACTGATAAGAATAAAGCTTTATGATACCAATAATCATGAAAAAGTACTCTTTTATTACTCTGTTTCAGCTACTACTTGCTAGGACGACCTGTATAATAGGTGATGACAAAATAGACGTTTTTGGTCAAAACAGTTACATACTTAGGTTCCACCTCACATGGAGATAAGGAACTAGAACCAGACACAAGCTGACAAGTTTCTTGTGCTTGTCTTTTAATGACAGCATCTGGATCGGGGGTGTCTGGAAATTTTATAGGTACGTAAAATTGTAAATGTACTCAATCATAGATTTACTGTATGCACCAAATGCAAAGGTGTAGGAATTACAACAGTTCATGGTGGTTGCTCATAGCGCATCCCCCACTTGGATCTAGAATACACACAGCGCATGAAGGGAAATCAGGAATCCAAATGTGCCGCCTTCTTTTTTTCCAATCATTCATACAACAGCCTCCTCCAATCATATAAGGCTCAAGCTCCACACATTCCCAACACAAAATAAGTGCATAAAAAGCACAGCTACACAGAAGACCAATTGGATCCAGCACTTACTTGCAGGCGGCGGGGGCGGGGGCGGGAGAGGGGGTGGCGGCAATTGCAACGGCAATGGCGCCAGCGCCGGTAAATCATACGACCCGAGAGACAAGTGCCGACTGATCTCCTCGAACAAGTCATGAGGGCGATGCCCCAGATGCCCAACGGCCAGGAGCTGCACGAGACATGTCCACACCAGAATGCTAGAGCAAACCCTTATGAACCACACCTGCAACCTCGTCCGCGGCGGGGCTGCCGCCGCCGCTGCCGCCGCCGCCGCCGCCACAGTCACCGGAGGTGGATAGTGACGAAGCGGCGGCAGCAACGACGTCGGAGGCCTCCCTTGGCCTTGACCTCCTCCTACAGCAGAACCGGAGGCAGCGGACGCCGAGCCCGCCCGTTCGTCAGATCTAGCGGCGGAATCCATCAAGACTCCACCTCATCGCAATCTCCACCGCCGTCGTCCCTGCACATCCCGGCGGCGGAGATCTCCAATAGCAATCCCAATGCCAATGCCAAGGCCTCTGCCTCTGTGCCCTAGCGATTGCTGATGGACCAGAAATAGGAACAGAAAAGAATAAAAAAATCTTCTTCTTCCTCGTGGTGGTGTGGTGTCGTTCTCCCTCTGAAATTTCTTTTGCCCTCCGCTATATATATCAAATGGAGCCGTGACGTGTACATCCATACGTTTTTCTATTTTATGGTTCAAATGTCAAATGCAAGTTCCCATCGGTGATTGCAAAAGCTGTTGACGATTGACGAAGGACAACAAGGTCTGTTTGTGTTTGGGGATTTTTCCAGCAGAAATGAACCGTACAAATTCGAAGATTCTAGTTTACAATTGGAGTGGAATGCATAGATTAGTTGGTCGCTGCAATGGATTAAATATTCGGAGAAGGAATTGGTGATGTATAATCTTAGTTCTTACCATTCGCATATGTAGCAATTGTATATGTACCGTTCACCCTTCCAGGCATGTGTTGTAACAAGCGTTAGTGGATTCACACAAACAGGATCGTGTTACTTTCTTCCCGCGACGAGCATAATCATGATCACGTTTACGCACCACTCGCTCCTCTGCCGTTCTTGGGCATCGCATTACAGTTTAGCCACGGAGTCGGATCTCCAGAGGCGAGAAAATTGGGAGGAGAGGTCACGTGCTATGTCATGATGTCTAACTCGTAGGAAACAATATAGTATATTTGATGTTCACATGCTTAGCCTGTGGATTTGCCGCCTTATTGGCCCATGGCTTCACATAGTTTATAATAAAATATTTACAACCTTTTATTATATGAACTGGAAATTGTAGGTCTACAACAATCATTGGTGGTACAGAATCTACAACAATCGGGGAGTCATAATAAGATGCACAGAAATATGTGATAACCATTATACGTATACGCAGCCTATTCTCCTTTACACCTGGTTTTGCATCACGAGCATCTGCTGAATACATTTTATGATGAAATATACACTTCGCTCCTGCATACGGGGCACAATCCGTGGCCAGCAAGCCATCTATCTATGCATGACAAGTGAAACGTGTGGGAGCACGGGGGTAAGCTTCTCACTGTCTCTCCTACTTCAATATCCTACAGTCATACGGCCTATGGTTAGTATTTCTTGCAAACCATAAACCGAACTGCAGAGGACGATCATGATGGACACTAATAGTATGGACTATAGATATTATTAAGGGAGTGTAATATAAGACTCTGTCAGACATGAGACAAGACAAAAGCACCACCGTCTTGAAAAGCATGCAAAGAAGTTATGAAAAGAGCAAGCAAGGCCCAACCAGCTCAAATGGAGAGAGTAGGAACATGAAGAGATGATTCGGAAATCGGAACAATGCAACCTAAATAGACACATAAACCATCATTTAACATCAGTGTGCAAAAGGAAAAACAAGCAATGGAATCGGAACGGCACTCAAATGAAAGTTGCCACCTAAATAAATATTTAAATCACTTGCGAATAGAAATATTTCTGTGTATCTTTTGGTAGATTTGTACGATAATAGACTGCCGTTCTCCAAACATATTGCTAATTCATGTTCCACCATAGAAGAAAAAGATGGCACAAATGTGCAATAGTGGCTACTATATGGGTCTTTTCGGTAAATTGATGGTGGCTTGTGGGTCACTGGATACAGAACAAATGTGAATTACAAGTCACGATGGAGTACACACAATAACCATAGTCATGCTTTATGAGATACTCATTTACGTAGCTACTTCTTGGATAGCTATCATAGACTGATAGGTTAAAGGAAAATATATTATAAAAATAGAATTCACTTTCAGGTCTCTGTTAGAGATGTTATATTATGTAGTTTAGTGGCTTTGTTTATATAGATTATTAGTTATCCATTTATATGAAAAATCCTATATATATATATATATATATGTAACTACATCCATGGAAGATAGATCTCCTTTTTTTCCTCAATTTCATATGATACAAGAGCACCAAGGTTAAACCTAGCTAGTCCTTTCATCAACCTCTCCAACTGTCACCACCGTCACTGGAGACCTGAAAAGTCAGATGAGCCGCCGTCGACAACCGGAGCCCTCGTTTACTCTTCTTTCCTGCACCAACCAGGCCAAAGGCCCCCTCCCATGCCACTAGTAGGCCCAGCAACCTTCTCCTTCACTGCCAACGTCTCCACCAGCCACTAACGACGTCGTTAGGCTCAGCTAACGTGTTTTCCAACGCTGATCAAGCCAAAGTCATCCTCCCTAGCTACCAGTAGGCCCTGTTGACCTTTCCTCCACCGTCGGCTCCTCCAACAACCAACGTTGACGACGGCAGGCCAGCCCGACCTCCTTCCCAGATCCGACAGTAGGCCAGTCCGACCTTGTGACTCATCTTCGATGACTCCCACACACCTGTCGACCCTCCTCAAGTCCTCTCATCGACGTCAACCTGAATAGTGATATCGACAGTCACATCACTGTTTGAGACATTGTCCTAGGCTGCTATCTCATACGTCGTCTCTAGTGTGGACCTGTCACGTCCACAATTTAGTGCAGCAGTCTGGTTGCCCTATTGGTGACTCTATCTACTCTTAGTCTCTTTTGTGCATATGTTTATTTCTCGTTTCTATCTGATTATTATAGCTTCTTATGATTCATTGGTAAAGAATCTCAGTGAGACTTATGAAAAACTTTCTAGCAAAAATTATCTTCTCTAGTCGCAGAATTTTGAGATGTTTGTTCTAACACATTGGAAGTTGAAGCATTTCACACATTCGCCTCCTGACAGCAAAGCAGATACGTATGATAACTGACTTGCTGATGATGTGGCTATTATTTCGTGGTTGGTTAATAGAATGGAGTCCTCAGTTGCACAAGGAATTATGATGTTATGCCCAACGAAGAAAATTTGGGATACTTTACGTCTCACATATGACCACAAGAAGAATATATCTCGTATATTTGAGATATATGAGCAATTGTTCACATTGCACCAAGAGGATCAGTCAGTTCAAAGCACTTCACAATCCTTCGTGCTCCTCTTAATGAGCTTGATATTTATCAATCGTTGATGGTTGACAGTACTTAATTGCGCTAGTATCGTGAGGAGCTCGTCATTGCTGCTTACTTATCTAGTCTGAACCTAGATCTTAGTTCATAGATACGATGACAGATATTGGATGTCGACAGTGTTCCTGACTTACAGACCACATTTACCAGAATTCTCTGGATTTCCACAACCACTCCTACAATAGTGTTAAAACAGTCAGCAATGGCAGCTATACGAGGTCGTGGACGCGGTAGCTCATGAGGGGGAGGTCGTGGACATGAAGACACTAGAGGATGCTTGTGATGCTCATACTGTGGATAAATAGGGCACATGATAGGCAAATGTTGGGATATCATTGACCACCCTCAAACCACGCATGTTACTACTAAGCCATCATTTACTACTTCCACCAATGAAGAACAGATGGTGTCCATTTCTTAAGCTGATTATGAATAATTTCTGCAAGTAAAGGTCATTGACTCTACTGCCACAACTTCCCATGTCATTTCCTCAGGTACTAGTATCCTCCTAACCTTCAAGGATACCTCTTGGATTGTTGACTCAAGTATCTTATCTCATATGTCTGGTACAAAAATCTGTTTTTACACATTTGCCTATGCTTTCTGATATCCGTTCAATGGCCATCGTTGATGGTTAATCCTGTTTAGTCTGTAGAGAAGGGATTATGTAGGCTTCTACTCAACAGTCACTTGAAAAAGTCCTTTATATACCTAATTTCTTAGTTAATCTTCTTTCCATTAGTGTCATCACGAAACAATTACTATGTTATATTACTTTTTTCCCTTTTCACTGCACTTTTCAGGATTTACAGACAGGAAGGAAGATTGATTTAGGCCATGATCAAGACAATGGTGTGTACATTCTAGTCCGTAATGACACACCTCAAGGACTTGTATGTGTGACATCTGCATCTGAATCTTCTGTCTTATGGCATCACTGATTAGGCCACCTATCAAATCAGAAGTTACAGTAAGCCTTACCATAGGTTTTAGTTTCTCCATTTGAGTGTGAGTCGTGTCAATTAGACAAATACCATCATGCTTCCTTTAAGTATTTGCGTCTTGTGTCTAGTCAAAATTTGTTTGAATTAGTTCATTGTGACATCTGAAGTCCAGCTAGAGTTCCGTCTGTATCTGGTTATCGTTATTATATTATTTTTATTGATGACGTCTCAAGAACATTATGGGTATATTTACTTAAGGATCGCAGTTATATATTTGATGTCCTTAAAATTTTTATTGCTGAAATAATAAAAAATCAATTTGAAGTTACTCCAAAATGCTTACATACAAATAATGCTCTTGAATTGATCCATTCTAGTATTCAATCTTATTGTGCATCTCTAAGCATTATACATTAAACTACTTGTCCTCACATCTCTTAACAAAATGAAGTTGTTGAACGTAAACACAAACATATTCTGGACGCCACTCGCACTCTCATGTTACATATAAATGTCTCAAAATTTCTTTGGTCTGATGCTATTCTTATAGTCACATATCTCATAAATAAGATGCATCTTATACCTTTAGGAGGAGAAGTTTCCATTAGACGTCTTCAACAAGATACAAAGTTGTTTTCTTTACCACCAAAGATTTTTGGGTGTCTTACTTTTATTCAAGATCTCTTTCCTAATATTGATAAATTGTCCTCTAAATTCATCAAGTGCACGTTTGTTGGTTACTTTTGCACTCAAAGGGAGTATCGACGTTTTCATCCTCCAACAAAAAGATATCTTGCGTCTACTGTCACATTCTTTGAGACCAAAACCTAGTTTGGTACTACCACTTTTAATGTTGAGTGTTCTCCTCTTCTATTTATTGTTGATCTTCCTTCTATAGGTATTATTCAAGACATCCCTACAAAAATAAAAGGGTCTCTTCCTTCGCAGGTGTATAGTCGTCGTCAGAAGACAAACTTGCTTTCAACGATAGAATCATCTTCCTCTACAACTACAAATCCACTTCCAACTGATCTCCTAATTATACTTAGTAAGGGTACACGTTTCTCCACAATTCATCCTATTTCATATTTTGTATCTTATGATTCTATTCACTCTACTTTTCGTACCTTTACCTTGTCTATTTTCTCAGTGCCACTTCCCAGGAATTATCAAAAGACACTACTACATCCAAAATAGAAGGTAGCCATAGATGAGGAAATCGCAACATTATTCGATCATGGCACTTAAGAGTTAGTGACCTACCCTGCTGAAGCTACCATAGTTACCTACAGATGGATATATATGGTCAAGTACAAGGCTAATGGCTCAGTTGATAGGTATAAAGCAAGATTGGTTGCTCGTGGTTTCACTCAAACTTATAGGATTGATTATGCAAAGACTTTCTCGCCTATTACACGTCTTAACTCCATCAGAGTATTGCTATTTGTTGTTATTAATAATTCATGAGAGTTGTGCTAACTAGATGTGAAGAATGTCTTCTTATTCGGTAATTTGATAGGTTCTGTGCTTATGAAGCAACTTCCAAGATATATTGCTCAGAAGGATGATAGAATATGCAAGTTTAAAGTCATTTATGGATTAAAACAAAGCCTTAGAGCCTGATTTGAAAAAATCAGTCAGGTAGGTAGTTATGACAGAAGGCTTCCAAAGATGTGCGGTTGATTACTCTATGTTCTATAGGAGGACTATAAATGGATGTGTCATACCGACGATCTATGTTGATGATATATTAGTGATAGGCAATGATACAGTAGACATCCGACAGATAAAGAAGCACTTTAGAACACACTTTATCACTAAAGATATGGGAAAGCCATGATACTTCCTTGGGATTGAGTTTGCCTATGAAAAGCAAAAGATGACACTATTACAGGAAAAGTATGTTCTAGACTTTCTTCAAAAGACAGGACTGTTGGAATGCAAGTCAAAAAGTACTCCTATTGAGCACACACCATCCTTCTAAGACACTACTTCAGAGTTGTTGCAGGATCCTAGTCAGTACAGACAGTTGATTGACAAATTTATATATTAGACAATAACACGGCCAGACATTTCATATGTAATCAGCCTATTGAGTCAATTCATGTATGAACCTAGAAAAATACATTAGGATGAAGCTTTACAAGTTCTTGGATATGTCAAAGGTACACCTGAAAAGAGGCTAATATATACAAAAAATGGCCATATGAAGTTAAAAAGTGTATTCTAATTCAGGATATGCTGTAGACAAAGAAGATAGAAAGTCTACATCAGATTTCTACACATGTAGGAGGAAATCTTGTCATCTGACATAGTAAGAAGCAGAATGTAGTATTCCAGTCCAACGTAGAGGCAGAAGACATATTCATGACACAAACGGCCTGCGAACTTATGTTGATCAGATCACTCTTATTAAAGTTTGGTTTCACGGTTGAGACATTGATTCCTATATATTGTGATAATCAAACAGTACTATTTATTGTCAATAATTCTATCTTTCATGAACGAACAAAACACATAGAAGTTGCCTACCATTACATTAAAGATATGGTGATGCAAGGAATTATTTCAACACCATTTACCCTATCATCAGAGAATTGATTGATATTTTCACCAAAGAATTGGGTACAAGAGTTTTTAACTCCTTATGTACGAAACTAGACATGATAGATATATATACTCCAGCTTAAGGGAGATTGTTAGAGATATTATGATACGTACTTCAGTGGTTTTGTTTATATGGATTATTGGATATCTATTCATCTAAGAGACCCTGTACATATGTAACTACATCCCCTAATGGAAGATAGATCTCCTTTTTTCCTCAATTTCACAATCTCAACATATATTAGAACAAAGCTACTAGAATTTTTCTTCAAGAAACACTAATTATAAAAATGGATCTGTACCATCAATTGATATCAAAAAATGTAAACATTCAATCTCCTATAATGGTAGAGTTTTGATGGCCCTGTGAGATCATGACCAGAAGCTCAATGATGTACTTTTGATAATATCTAAGAATTGGTTTTTTCACTGATTCTCAAATTTCTGTTGATTGTGATGGAAGATAACGGTGATTTGGGAGAACTGCCAATAAACTAACATGATAATATGGTTTTCAGAGATTGTTGACTTTTTGCGTGAGAATCCATCCCCATGATCTTGACCAAAACGCTAAAAAAGTCATATGCCAATGAGAATTAATGATGGAATAACATGAGAAAAAGAAAAGAGTCAATCATTTAAAGCCTTTAGATGGATTATGAAAATGGCTTAAAATGAGTAGCATAGGGTTTGTGGCTAGAACCAAAGCTCCATAGAGTTACTCCACCCCATTCAAAGGGGGAGGGAGGGAGAATAGAACAAGGCTCAAATTTCCATAGCTCTAACAAACAAAAGAGAATGATGCTGATTCTATTTCTATTTAATAGTGCTAATTAGAACTCAGAAGTTCCACTTAAAATGCAATATCATCACCTTATCAAAGAAAGGAAATGTGGGCCACTTAAAATGCAATATCATCACCATATCAAAGAATGGAAATGTGGGTCAATGATTTAGCATGATAAGAGCTTATAATGAGAGAAGTACAAGTAATGTGACTTTAGTATCAGGATATTGATGTTTTCAACAAAAGACAAACCTGCAAGCATATGGTGCAGCAGATTTTCTCCCGCGAGTCATCTTTCTTTACATCCATTAACATGTGATAAGGAAGTTCTTTCAGTGATTCAATTGATAGACCTTTTAACATGTCTTCATCAAATATCTCATCACGATTCAAATTTGTGACACCAACCTGCAAGTTAATACATTTCAGAAGCCACGGCACATATAGAATTCACCTTCTGAGTGTAAACCCCCCTGATTTTCATTGACGAAAAAAATCCAGAAGTGATTGAAGAAACTTTATCCTCAAACCAAATAAAACCCAATGGGCTCTCAGAGAACGCCAGGGAGGGAAATTTAGTGGAGACTAGATGTTGAAGTATCGAAAATGCTCGTCAAGTTTTGCAAACTATTAACACTTATAGTAGCTTACTGAAGAATTTAGAGTTATGTGCCATTGGCCTAACTGTAGCTCCAAAACTTGTTCTCTAGATGCAATTGCACTGGAGGTGGCCGCTCTAGGTAAAAATTATACAAGAAAGACAAGTTTGTCCTTGACCAAATTTTACAGCTCTATAAGCCAGTCATCCACTTAAAATGTGTGGCAGACTCATACTAGTGTAATAGTCCACTCAATATGCTAAGTAGGAAAAAGATTCTAGGGGCAATTATTTTGCATGCAACATTCAGATTCATTTTGAAATTAAAATTCACCAAGGTGACCGGAGAGCAGGAGAGGGGAGAACTAAAATGGAAAATAGCACTGAGCTTACTTGCAGACATTTCATGGCTCCCCTTATTGGTAGTTGTTAAGGTCTATAATTAATAAAGGATGTAGAGTGATAATGTGATATATAGTGATAACTATCTAAAAGTTGATATGACAGTTTGATTTCTTGAGCGTGTTTAACCCCTCTTCCTTTATATCCTTGTTTTCCCTTGAATTTATATTTTATGCCATGACAATATGTCTCAATTTTCTTTCACCATTTTAAGATATTCTAATTACAACTATCTACTATTATTATTATTTTATTTAAAATTTTGACTGTTGCAGTACCTTTTAGGGTTTCCATTTAACTACACTATACATCATGATTATATATCTTTAATTTCTTTTAGCATTTTAATGATTATAAGTGTAAATAAGTGTTCTTACGAGGTTAGACTTAAAAGGAGTCTATATTAGCCAAGGATCATGTTCGTTGATCAGATACGTACAGGGTTTAACTTCCAACTCATATCGTTATTTATTTTGTGTTTTGACTATTGCCACTGTCTTTA
>JAMKQA010013561.1:0-35806 GCA_024699735.1 Posidonia australis
AAGTGGAAATGAATAAAGAAAGAGAAATGTGATTTGGTCAGGATTGGACTAATGAAATGGTCCTAAAATCTTGAAAAGAAATGATGATGTTTTAACCAGTTGCCAGCCAGTGTTTATGATTTGGTTTTGAGCCCAATGGGGCATTGTGTTTTAGGCTGGATCTGGTCAGAAATGTGAATTTGAAAGTGTGTTTTGGCAAGAAATCCCAAATATTGAAAAGGGAAATGTTTTGGAAATTGAATTCCAAAGGTTTTTGAAAGAAATGTTTTGAAAGAAAAAGTGGTTTTGGAATGAATTTCCAAATGTTTTGTGAAAAGAAAAGAAAACATGGCTTTTGAAAAATCATGGATTGGGATTGAATTCCCAAGTGATTGTTTAATAAAGAAAGGATGATTTTCAAAAAGAGAAAACCAAGTTTTGGAAAAAAAAAATGAGATTTATGGTTTTGTGGTTTGTATGTTTTGGGACACGTACTGGGTGACTTAGATGTCACTCACGTGTGCTATTTGGTTTTTAGGTGCAGACCGCGTGCAGTCGAGTTTCGGTGTAGGAATTGGAGCTTCTAGCTGCACATTGTGATCCTGAGGTGAGCCTTTGTTACAGTTAATTGTTATTTCTGTAATTAGTGTAATTATGCTTGATACTGTGTTTTGGTAGCGTGCCCAGGATCAGGGCGTTACACTTCGTCTCTCGCTCTCTCCCCCTGTTTTCTCCTCCTCGCGAACTCCTCTCTGTTTGGTGTGCTCGAGGGTCGAAGATGGTGTGCGGTGGCTAGTGGTGGTGCGTGGAGTGCTCCTGTGGCCGTGGTTGTGCCGGAGATCGCTGGGGATCGATCGGAGATCACAAGAGGCGTTTTCTGGTAGGCATCTCCACCTCATGTAGTAGAGAGCTTGGAATTGGTAGAAAATGCTAGGATTACATGAAATATAGGTAAATTTACAATCCTAGAATTTATTGTGATTTTATGAGAATTTATGGCAAATTTATTGACATTTGTGATGGTTGGTGCATTTTGGGATTTGGAGTAAACTCGAGGGTCTATATCTTATGTTTTATGCAAGATTTTCGGTGTTTGTTTAGGTGGTCCGATCGGAGGTCCCAATTAGGGCAATTTCAGACTATAGAGTTTTGGGCCGTTTTTTGGGATCGCAGGATTCGACATACCGAAATGAAAACGGCATACCGAATAAGTGAATTTCGGTATATCGATTTTGTTCGGTATACTGTTTTTCTATTGGTTTGGTGCTCTGGTCGATTCGGCCTGTTGAATCACCCCGGTCGACCAAATCAGTAGATTTCGGCATATCGAACCTGATTTTCGGCATGCCGAACCAGGGCCCTAATGAGTTTATAAATTGCATTTTCCGAGGGCTTTCTGGATTGCCGTGTTTTGTCCCATTGAGATGGGATTGTAGGCCATCAGCGGTGGTCCGCTGGGACACCTAATGCGTCACTTTGCCGAGGTTTTGGAAGAATTTTCAAAAGATATGAAAATGGTTTTGGAAATGGATTTCAAGGAAATAGTTGGCCTGTTTTGGAAAATGTTTTCCTGGTTTTCTGTGTGCGGGCCGAGATAGTGTGGGACCGTGTCGTCGAGACCCGAGAATGTGATGACATTCTCGAGTTGTCAGGCACGACTACCTGGTTATGGTCGGGGACCGAGATACTTGAGGCTGAGGGGCGTCGGGTCTTGGTGGTATGAGACTCCTTGACTGTCATCTCAAGGCTAGGGTTGTGGTCCGTGGGTTGAGGTGTCTTGTGACATGACGGGGAGGTATGATACTCCTACTGTCACTGTGAGCACTAAGGCTCAGGTGTCATCGGGTGTGGAGGTATGACACTCCCTCCTAAGCACCGTCTGTGGAGGACGCCGTGAGGAGGCGTACCCTATGGTGGCCAGTGTAGGTGGGACACGTGCTCCGTAGCTGGTAGCATCCTAAGAGACAGGCCAGCCTTCCTAAGGAGGGGTTGGTTTTGTGAGGGTTCTCCAGGTGGGAGAATCACGGGATGGCATAGCTCCTGCACAGGGTGGCACGTCGTGGCAGTGTAGATGCCGTTGGTTGCTCTTCAACAGATTGCTTATGGCCAGAGTTAGGTTGGCTGGCGTCGGGCTTCCCAACTCACTGTGTGTAGTTTTGGCCATTGAGGGCCTTTGGTTGTGGCTTTGGGCTAGTAGCGCCCCGGTTGTGGTTTTGGCCAGTGTGGGCCTAGATTGTGAGGTTTTGAGAAAATCGTTTGCGAAATGAATTTAAAAGGAAAATTGATTATAGTTTTGTTTTCCGCGATTTTCGTGGGGTGCGTATTGGGTGACTTCTGTCACTCATGCGTTTTTTCTCGTGTTTTTGTTTGCAGGTGCAAGCATGCAAAGGGTTAACGTAGTGCATATAGTCTGGAGTCTCCTAGCCGCACACACAAGTTCCTAGTAGTTAGATATATACTGTTTGACTTTAGTTTTCTCGTAATTTAATTTGTTTTAAATTATTGTGGAAAATGTGGGGCGTGACAGGCATGGAGACCCTTCTCAATGACAATTCTCAAACAAACACCAAAATAACTGCTAATATGCAAGTCATATCTTGAATCGAGATGCAATTGAGTCAACTAGCCACGTTGGTAGGAGGAAGAGAAAAAGGAATTTTCCCTAGTCACCCTATACCAAATCCTAGAGGTCAAGTCCAAAATTCAAATCAAGGACATGTTCATGTGATTCAAGATGAATAGGTCAACAAGGTTAATACAATCGTTGCAATAAGATCTAGAAAACAAGTAGTTAACTAGTTGCCATGCTTGATCATGCTGTTAGGATTCAAAAGTACTCACCTTCTGACTCAATTACACTAGTCCAATCCTACTAAAGCCAGCCTTAGGAGCCTGATAATTCTAAAGGACCCAATAAACATGTTGGGCCCTTTAATGAATTATCTATTAAGCCGATCCAGAAACCCATTACTCCATTTCCAAATTGGCTCAAAAACAAAAAGGAATTTGCACAAATGGAAAAGATACTAGAGGTGTTTAGGCAAGTTAAGGTAAATATTCCTCTCTTAGATGCAATTCAACAAGTCCCTACATATGCTAAATACCTTAAGGACTTGTGCACTAGAAAGAGAACCTCTCATGTGCCTAAGAAAGCTTTCCTAGCAGCCAATGTTAGCTCTATTTTGATAAATCAATTACCTATCAAATACAAGGACCCTAGAAGTCCTACAATTTCATGCACCATAGGTAATAGAAAAATCAATAAGACTTTGCTAGATCTGGGAGCTAGTGTCAACCTATTGTTGTATTCAGTGTATGAGCAATTAGGGCTAGGCGAGATGCAACTCACTAGAGTAACACTGTAGTTGGCTGATATATCAATTAAGACACCAAAAAGAATTGTTGAAGATGGTCTACTCAAGGTTGGTGACTTTGTATATCTTGTAGGTTTGTGATCTTAGAAATCCAACTCTTGACCAACATTAAAGGCCAAATTCCAGTTATCCTAGGTCGGCCCTTCTTGGAGACAACCAATGCTTTAATTAATTGTTGAAATGGTTTGATGAGGTTAAATCATGGAGATTTGACTGTCACACTCAACATTTTCATTTTAGATAAGCAATTAACCAATGAACTAGATGAGACATTTGAGGTTAACATGATTGAAGAGTTCTTGGAGGAAGAAGACCAGATAGAGGATGACATTGACTTTGATCTAGACTACCTTGAACAAACTTTTGAGAAGATTTTCAAAGAAGAATTATTGTTGGTAGAGGAAGTCAAGGAGTTGACCCAATGTAGGGCCAACAGTTGGTATAACCCTCCTCCAGAGCTGGTCACATCTGAGCTTAGACCTAATCCTAAGTCATTTATTGAGGAACCACCTATGCTAGAGCTTAAACTTTTGCTTGAACACCTCAAGTATGTTTATTTAGGGCAAGATCTAACTCTTCCTGTAATTATTGCAGCCAATTTATCTCATGAGCAAGAAGAATAATTGTTGGCCGCCGTTCTTAGGGAAAATAAGGAAGCTATAGGTTGGACCATGGCTGACATCAAGTGAATAAGCCTAACAATTTGTCAACATAGGATTCACTTGATTAATGAGGCCCAACCTGTGAGAGACCTGCAAAGATGATTAAATCCAATCATGAAGGAAGTGGTTAGGAAAGACATACTGAAGTGTCTAGACACTGGGATCATTTATCCCATCTCTGATAGCTCTTGGGTTAGTCCTGTTCAAGTAGTTCCAAAGAAATTTGGAATTACTGTGATCCATAATGATGATAATGAGCTTGTCCCCACCTACATACAAACCGACTAGCAGGTGTGCATTGATTATAGTAAACTTAATGTGGCAATTAAGAAAGACCATTTTCCTTTGTCATTCATTGACCAAACATTAGAACAATTAGTCGGACATGAGTATTATTGTTTCCTTGATGGTTATTCTGGCTATAAGCAAATTCCTATAGACGTTGAGGACCAAGAGAAGACTACCTTTACTTGTCCTTTTAGAACCTTCGCCTATAGTCGCATGCCCTTTGGGTTATCAACACCCCAACCACTTTCCAAAGATGTATGATGGACATCTTTTCTGATATGGTGGAAAGATTTTTTGAAATTTTCGTAGATGATTTCTCTATTTTTGGCTCCACATTTTCTGAATGCCTCCATCACCTTGAGTTGGTTTTGAAAAGATGTAAAGAAAAGAACTTAACACTCAATTGGTAAAAAATGCCATTTCAAGGTTTAACAAGTCATTATTTTGGGACATGTCGTCTCAAAAAGAGGCATAGAGGTAGATAGGGTCAAAGTGGATCTCATTGACAATCTTCCTCCACTAAAAATAGTTAAGAACATTAGGACTTTCCTTGGACATGTAGGGTTTTATAGGAGATTTATTAAGGACTTTAGCAAGGTTGCTACGCCCTTCACCAATTTATTGTTCAAGGATGTCCCTTTCGATTTCAACCATGAATGCCTTAAGGCATTTAAGCATCTCAAGAAGGAGTTAACTTCTACTCCTATCATTCAGTCACCTAATTGGACATAACCAATTGAACTCATGTGTGATGCATCTGATTATGCAATTGGTGCTATTCTAGGACAAAGGGTTAACAAATTGCCACATGTGATCTTTTAAGCAAGTAAGACATTGAATGATGCACAATTGAATTATTCCACCACTGACACAGAATTTTTAGCTGTCTTTTTTTCCCTAGAAAAGTTTAGATCTTACTTGATAGGAGCCCACATCATCATCTACACTGATCATGCCACCCTGAAACACCTAATAGCCAAAAAAGATGCCAAAGCTTGATTAATTAGGTGGATTCTTCTACTTCAGGAATTTGATCCTGAGATTAGGGACAAGAAAGGTTGTGAGAGTGTAGTAGCTAATCATTTGTCTTGTTTGAATCTTAAACCATCCAAAGAACCTACAGTCAATGATAGTTTCCGCGAAGAGTAGTTATTGGCAATTAATTCGGAATTATGGTTTGCAGACATAGTCAATTACTTGGTAACTAGTGTCACTCCCATAGACTGGTCCAAATAGAATAAGCATAAATCCATGTCCCAAGTAAAATTCTTTTACTACGACAATCCATATCTCTTTAAGTACTGTCTTGACCAAATTGTTAGGAGACGTTGTGACACCTGAGCCCGATTATCCATTTTTTTATTGTAAACCATGATTTGATAGTAATATTTGAGTAAATGGTTTATTCATGGATAATCCGATTATTTAGGTAGGTTGTTGTGGTTTCTCCCTCTCTGTGTGACTGTGTTTTGCTTTGGTTCCCTGGTTTATGTGGCTTCATAGCATTTTGTGCTCCTCTATGTGTGTGTGGGATCTGAGTTGGACTTCGGTCAAACCAAGCATAGTGCTTGATCATAAGTTCTTCTTTTCTCCCTCAACCCATGTCTTCTTTCTTCCTCACCTTTCTTGCCTTCCTCCTTCGTCACACGACCCATGCTCATTTTGTCCCCTTCATTTCCACTATGGTTAGACTGGTGGCCAGGGAGATTCGAGGAGGAGAAGGAGATATAAAGGAGAGGAGGATGAGGGAGAGGAGGCATTGGCATCTGGAGACACAAGTGGGGAGGAGGGAACCAGTGGTGAGCTTGGAGAGTGAGGGCCAGAGGAGGTGAGTTGTGTGTTGGAGGGGTTGTGTGTGTGTCGGGGCTTCATTAGAGGAGTGAGGAGGCTCAAACGATGCTAGAGGTGAGGTGGGATCGTCGAAGAAGGTACGAGTTCTTCCTCCCATTTCCTTCATTATACATGTTGGGTGTTTGGGCAAAAATGATGACAATGCATGAAAATCATGGAAAAATGAGGAATTGACATGAATGAGTAGAAATGCTTGCCTAGGATCGAGTTGTGCCATATTTGTGATTTATGGTGAATTAATGTAGACTTTTGAATAAGAATGGGATATGTGTTGTGATGATTTGCTTTGTGCTCTCGGTGGTTTTGATTTTATTTCGAGAGCTATGATGTATGGATTTTTATGAAGTATGTCTCGAATGGTAGGTGGCTTAAAGCCCTACATTTGGTGGATTTTGGGTGTTTTATGGTTCGCTAGAAGGGGGTCTGCTAGAGATCCCAATTTTGGTGAATGGATGAGTTAGGGCTTGGGGAAGGTTTTTGGAAACAGGGATTTCAGTATGTCGAATGGTTTCAGTATGCCATTTTCTTGTCAGTATTCAGCCATGGACCCTAGTTCGAACGACTGAATGTGTTCGATTTTCCATTACAAGAGATTTCAGTCGATCAAAATTGTAATACCTGTGCTTGATTTTGCAATTAATGTAAAACCATAGAATTTGCTGTGTTAATTGAATGTGGTTTATTAATGGTTAATCAACGTTGTGTTTGTCGGTTGTGGTCTCTCCCAGTGCATTTGTGTTTCTGGTTTTCTCTTGTGGTGTGACTTATTTGGCTTTGTGGGTCGATATGTGCATCTTGGGACCCATGTTTGGGGGTGAGACCCACTTGAACTTGGACCTGGTCAAAGGAGCCCAACCATATATGCTCGTGACCCCATCTCCTTCAACTCGTGAGGCCTAGCGAGTGGGCTGCTCGTCCTGTCCCCTCTGAAGCAATGGGGCTGGCAGTTGGTTGGTGAGATTCCGGCGGAATGGCTAGCGAGGAGGTGGCATTAAAGGGAGGCGTGGAGCACGGTGGGGAAGAGGAGAAACCAAAGAGAGTGCAGAGGCTAGAAGCGAGCCATGAGGTGGGATGAGAATCGTGCGCCGGAGGAGATCGTGCGAGCAGGGGAGGCCGATGTCGAGCATCGTCATAGCATGTGGACACGGGGGCTCGTCGAAGCTAGGTACGTGCTTCCCCCTCCTTCTCCCTTTCCTCGATTGAGGCATGTTAAGGTTAAGTGGTAAATCATGGGTAATGATGTAGCAATCATGTAAAAATTAGGGAAAATGTAGGGAATGTAATGTATAACATTTTTATGATGAGATCATGCTAATTCATGGTTGTTTCATGGGGCTTTGCTAGTGATTTTGGTGGCATGCTACAGTGATCTCCTATAAGCTTCATGTCTTTATGAATTTCTATTGAACATCATGCTTAATGGTTTTCTGTTTGGATTGAGGGATTTTGAAGTAGACTTGGAAGTCTACACCTCATGTTTTACTTATGATTTATGTGGTAGATTAGATGGGTCCGTCCCTCACTGCCACTTTGGGTAGAAGCGACGACATCAGCTGGAGAGGTTTTCTAAAATCGCAGAAAACCGTATGCTAAACTGGGTTCCGTATACCGAAATTCCAACAGCTGGGTTCCCTAGGCCACTGATTCAAACAATTGGGGGTAATTCGGTCAACCGAATCAGGAAATTTCAAACGACCGGATGATTTCGGTCGACCGTGTTGGTCGGGGAATTGATAAAACTGATAGAGATTCGGAGTATCGAAATATTTCGGTCGATTGAATCAGGGATTTTCGGTCGACCGGGACCCTATTTGGTATGCTGATTCAGGACTCAGAACTATATTGAGAAATGCTTTGAACAACGTTAATACATTGAGATAAATGCATGAAATACATAGAAATGATTCCTTAGATGTTGCATGCAAACATGTTGTTTTAATTATGCTTTCCATGAATTTGTGAAACATGAATTATGTGGAATACATGTGGACCCATGTGAGGGGTGAATACATGATACAATGAACCATGAATGAATGTCAATGAAATGATTGGTTTTGAGAACCATAGATGAGGAATTTGACACTTAATGTGTGAGATTTATAAAGAATTTTATGAATGAAAATTGGTTTTGCCAAATGATTTGAAATGAGAAACTACATATAGTTTAAAAGAGATTTCCAAGATTTGTAGGAACCACAATTAAACCAGGGCTTTCTAATAGGAGTAGTGAGACCTCTAGAGATGTCGATGACGTGTCCTTGGTTGTGGTTGTTGAGTTGCAGTCCGAGGTAGGAGCCTCGAGACTGTGGTGGTACTGTAAGACCTGGGATACGGTAGACCCGGATTACCCTTGATGCTGGTGCTGGTTGGGTCTAGGGTTAGAGTCCCCAAGTGCTTGGGCACCAGGGCATCGTGAGGACGCACTCCGTGCTTGTACCAATGAGGGTATGTTTTGAGGCTACGGTTGGGGCAGTTGAACTCCAGCGCGGGGTGGTTCATCGTGGCACTGCAGTGTGGTAGGGCTAGAGCCTCGACAACTGCTTGTGGATAGGTCGATCACCTATGGCCAGGGTGATGCGACCAGTTTTGAGACATCGATTGAGATTTATGTTGAACTAGTTCCTAGCCCAGATTTCTTGTGAATTGTGTTAATAGATAAAATGGTGCTTTGGGTTGGGAAACTAGATGTTAATGTTTTTCTTTTCCTGAGTTGTGCATAAAGATTTGTTAATGAGCATGAGATTTTGAAAAGGAAAAGAAAGGAAAGTTTTTGAAATAGCATCCTCTACTGATTTTATCGAACCACGTGTGTTGGCTTTTCGACGGCTGTGGCTTCCTATGGTTTTCTGGAAATGCAAAGTTTTCTGTCAGTTTTGTTGTCGTTTTGTACTAGGTGACATTCTTGTCACTCACGCGTGGTTTTCTTTTTGCATTGTCTTAGGTTCTCAGAAGTAGGTGCAGTCTTGTCTGGCGCATCGCGTTCAAGCCACATTCGCAGCACGCAAGTCTGGGTGTTTAGCTTTATTTATTTAATTCTGTTATTTTAGACTCTATTAGTTGCATTTGGGTAGTTCCTGTACCGTTGTGTTGCGTGCGTGCATTACAGAGTAGTATCAGAGCTTAGGTTCACTAAGTGCACCAGCTTAGGGTGTCCGAAACTATGGCTTTAGTTGGACTACTCGATCTGCATAAGATCATAGCACCTGACTTGTATTTTAGCTTGTTTGCTTGTGGTGGCAGCAAGATGTCGCCTAGAGGTCATGGCAGAGGCAGGACTCCCGCAGCAAGTTCTGGTGAGGAGCAGGACAGTGGTTGGGGAGGCCTTCAGCAGGAGCTGAGTCACATGATGTAGGGTTTTGCTCAGACCTTCGTCAGGAACAACACAGATGGGATCAAGGCAGACCCCAGGCTTAAGCAGTTCCATCAATTGAGCTCGTCGACTTTTGATGGCAAGGGCAAGCTAAAAGATTGTGAGGCCTGGCTGCTTGAGGTTGAGAAGGTCTTGGAGGGCATGGAATGCCTAGCGGAGAAGTGGGTTTGATTGGCTACCTTTTAGTGTAAGGGAGACGCCGACCAGTGGTGCAGAGCCACCCGCCGAATGAAGTTCCCTAATGCTGACTTGTTGATGATCTCGTGGGAGGATTTTCGAGAGGCCTTCTACGAGAAGTATTTTCCAAAATATGAAAGAGATCGATTGGACAGGGAATTTAGAAACCTGAAGCAAGGTAGCATGCCTGTAGCTGAATATGAGGTGACCTTCACTAGTTGGAGCAGTTCTCACAGACATTTGACACCAAGAAGCACAAAGCCAAGAGGTTTGTGGAGGGATTGACTCCAGCACTCAGATCGAGGGTCTTAGGCTACGAGTATCCCACTTTGACCAGAGCAGTGGAATTGGCGGCCCGTTATGAGGAGGACCGTAGGTTGTTTTTGGAAGATCACCCCAAGGGCAAGGGGAAGGCACTTGCTCCACGGTTTTTTACTTCTAGAAAGTAGAGCTCAGGTAGTTCTGGGAGCTCTAGGAAGAAAAGGAAGGAACGCATCGAGTCTGTAGCTATGGGAGGAGCTGGATACAGTCAGGCTGGTTCGATCAGTGGCCTGGAAAAGAAGAAATCCTGTTTTATCTGTGGGCATCCAGGGAATGTAGCACCACAATGTTACCATCGACAGCGGAATCCAGAGAAGATGGTCTGCAACAACTGTGGAAAGTTTGGGCACATTCAGTGAAATTGCCCTGATCCTGCAAAGCCAGCTAGGGACACGCCCCGTCAGCCAACTAATGGGCGAGTGTTCTCCATAATTGCTCCTGACGTGGGTCCATTAGGGGATGTGGTAGAGGATAAGGAATAGAGGCATGTTATGAATTGTAACCTTTCCCTTTAATGCTCTACTATATCTGGTACTCTCCCTATATAGTAGTAGTAGTTGTTGTTATTGTATTGTGCTGTTGTTGATTGATATTATAAGTGATATCTAGGTTCCTTTCTTGTGGCTGATCGTATGGCTAGAGTCCTGTTTGACTCAGGGAGTTCTTTTTCTTTTATCTCTGAGTCCTTTGCTGCTGAGATTGGGGAACGACCAACTAGATTGGTCTTCCATCTTGATGTGGTGACCCCACTGGGAGAGCACAGCTTAGCATTGAAAATACCTGCGGTTAGTCAAGGTGAAGTTGGGGGACCAAGATTTCAGAGCCAGTTTGATTGTGATGGATATGCCAGAATATGACATCATCTTGGGGATGGACTGGTTAGCGTAGCATTCAGTCATCATTGACTATGCCAAGAGGTGAGTCCTAGTCAAGTGCCTAGGTCAAGGGTGGTGTGTGGTGCAAGGAACCAAACCAAAAGAACAGAAGAAGATAATTTCTGCGATTAAAGCCTATCGCCACTTATCTAAGGGATGTATGGGATATTTCGTGAGCGTGATAGTGTCTTCTTCTTTAGTTCTGAAGGTGCAGGATATACCCATGGTTCAGGAATATCTCGTTGTTTTTCCAGAGGACTTGCCTAGAATGCCACTGCATGGGGAAGTTGAATTCCAGATCGACTTGGTACCAAGATCTAGCTCTATATCTAAGACCCCTTATCGGATGGCACTAGTAGAGTTGAGGGAGCTTAGGAATCAGCTTCAGGAGTTATTGGATAGAGGATTTATTAGGCCAAGTGTGTCACCTTGGGGTGCACCGGTACTGTTTGTGAAGAAGAAGGATGGTTCACTCCATCTCTGCATTGATTATCAGATGCTAAACCAGATTACAGTCAAGAATAGATATCCTCTGCCTAGGATTGATGATTTGTTTGATCAGCTTCAGGGGGCTTCAGTCTTCTCGAAGATTGATTTGAGATTGGGATATCACTAGCTACGGATCCGAGAAATTGATGTGCATAAGATAGCTTTTAGTACTCGGTATGGCCATTATGAGTTTTCGGTTATGCCATTTAGGCTGACGAATGCACCAGCCGCTTTCATGGATTTGATGAATTGGGTGTTCAGACCCTACCTGGACCAATTTGTTGTGGTATTTATTGATGACGTGCTGGTATATTCCCATGATGTGCAGACTCACCAGATACATTTGAGAATGGTGTTGAGACTTTGAGACAACATCAACTGTATGCAAAGTTCTCTAAGTGTGAGTTTTGGCTGGAAGAGGTTACATTCCTTGGCCACATCATTTTAGGAAAGGGAATTAAAGTGGACACTGCCAAGGTTGTGGAAGTTAGTAGTTGGGCCAGACCCAAGACCGTGACAGAGATCAGATGCTTTTTGGGCTTGGCTAGCTATTATAGAAGGTTCATACAGGATTTCTCCAAGATTGCAGCGCCTTTGACCAGATTGACACAAAAGGAGGTTCCTTTCATTTAGAACTGGTATGCGAGGAGGGCTTCAATGAATTGAAGACTTGACTGGTCACATCTCTAGTTTTGACTCTACCTCGGGGAGTAGAGGCTTTGCAGTATACTACAATGCTTGTGGGACAGGATTAGGATGTGTACTGATGCAGCATGGGAGAATTGTGGCATATGCCTCACACCAATTGAAGAACCATGAAAGGAATTATCCCACTCATGATTTGGAGAGGGTTGTAATAGTGTTTGCACTGAAGATCAGGAGACATTACCTGTATGGTGAGCAGTTTGAGGTATTCACTGACCACCGGAGCTTAAGATATATCTTCACTCAGAAGGATTTGAATCTAAGGTAGAGGAGATGGATAGAATACGTCAAAGACTATGACTTTAGTCTATCCTATCACCCTAGGAAGGCTAATGTGGTCGCTGATGCCCTAAGTTGGTGCACTCACTTGATGGCCAGTTTGATGATCAAGGAGTGGCGTATGCTAGAGGATTTGGTTGGATGTAGACTGTTGAGGTAGCCTGAGGGACTTGCTGGAGCATGGGTTGCAAACATGCCTATTCGCCCAAGGTTACTGGAGACTATTGTAGCTGCTCAGCAACTGGACCCCTTTGTGCAGGAAACTTGGGCTAAGCAGGAGGCAAGAGAGGCAACTCGTTTCTCTATCGGTGTAAATGGAGGACTCAAGTATGATCTGCGCCTATATGTGCCTCAGGTGGAGAATGTGAAACAGAGACTACTTGATGAAGCCCATCAGTTTAGATATACAATTCACCCAGGGAGTACCAAGATGTACAAGGATTTGAAGAGAAATTTTTGGTGGCTTGGAACAAAGAGAGAGATAACTGAGCAAGTGATGAAGTGTGCAACCTGCCAAATGGTCAAGATCGAGCACCAAAAGCCTAGGGGAATGTTGCAACCCCTAGCCATTCTGGTTTGGAAATAGAAGCATGTATCTATGGACTTCGTGACAAGACTGCCCAAGACCAGGAGGAAGAACGACACCATCTTGGTGATTGTGGATCGTCTTACGAAGTCAGCACATTTCCTACCGATGAGAGTGAATCTTCCGTTAGCTCAGTTGGCAGAGTTGTATGTGGCTGAGATAGTCTGACTACATGAGGTGCCAGTGTCCATTGTGTCTGATAGGGAAACTAGGTTTACATCTAGATTTTGGGGAGCATTGCAAGAGACTTTCGACACCATTCTGTATTTTAGTACAGCCTTCCATCCCCAGATAGACAGGCAGACTGAGAGGACTATCCAGACCATAGAAGACATGTTGAGGGCTTACACCTTGGATTGCAGAGGGAGCTGGGAAGATCATCTTTCGTTGAATTTCACTCCAGCATAGGTATGGTACTGTATGAGGCATTGTATGGCAGACCTTGTAGAACACCTACCTGTTGGGATGAAGTAGGCGAGAGACAGTTCGTGGGCCCAGAGATTGTGCAGTAGTATGCAGAGAAAGTGGGCCTGATCAGGAAGAGACTAGTGACTGCACAGAGCAGACAAAAGAGTTATGCTGATTAGAGGTGCAGACCTTTGGTGTTCGAGGTTGGAGACTTCGTCTTCCAAAAGGTGTCACCAGTGAAGGCATATTCAGGTTTGGGAAGTGGGGAAAACTGAGTCCTTGCTACATTGGCCCCTACAAGATAACCAGAAGGGTTGGGGAAGTTGCCTATCAGTTGGACTTGCCTCTAGAGTTCTCGGGCGTGCACAGTGTGTTTCACGTCTCGATGTTGAGGAAGTGTTTGGCTGCCATATCCCATGTGATTTTTGTCCAACCAGGGGAGCTGCAGGAAGATTTGTCCATAGTGGAGGACGCTGTGCAGATCCTTGATAGGAAAGAACAGGTCCTCAGGAACAAGGTGATACCTCTTGTGCTGGTTCAATGGCAGCACCATGGCGTTGAGGAGGCTAATTGGGAGCGTGAAGTGGACATGCAGTCCCAGTACCCCCATTTGTTTGATCAGTGAATTTCGAGGACGAAATTATTTTAAGGGGGGTATGATGTAACACCTGCGCTTGATTTTCCATTTAATGTAAAACCGTGGAATTTGTTGTGTTAATTGCATGTGGTTTATTAATGGTTAATCAAGGTTGTGTTTGTCGGTTGTGGTCTCTCCCAGTGCATTTGTGTTTCTGATTTTCCCTTGTGATGTGACTTCTTTGGCTTTGTGGGTCGGTATGTGCATCTTGGGACCCATGTTTAGGGGTGAGACCTACTTGGACTTGGACCTGGTCAAAGGAGCCCAACCACATATGCCCGTGACCCACCTTTCTCCTCCATGCTCGTGACCCACCTTTCTCCTCCATGCTCGTGACCCCATCTCCTCCTACTCGTGAGGCCTAGCAGGAGGGCTGCTCGTCCCGTCCCCTCCGAAACAATGAGGCTGGCAGTTGGTCGGCAAGATTACGGGGGAATGGCCGGCGAGGAGGTGGCATTAAAGGGAGGCGTGGAGCACGGTGGGGAAGAGGAGAAACCAAAGAGAGTGTAGAGGCTAGAAGCAAGCCACGAGGTGGGAGGAGAATCATGTGCGTCGAAGGAGATCGTGCGAGCGGGGGTGGCCGGTGTCGAGCATCGCCGGAGCGTGTGGACACGCAGGGCTCGTCGAAGCCAGGTACACGCTTCCCCCTCCTTCTCCCTTTCCTCAGTTGAGGCATGTTAAGGTTAAGTGATGGGTAATGATGTAGAAATCATGAAAACATTAGAGAAAAAGTTGGGAATGTGATGTATAACGTTTTTATGATAAGATCATGCTGATTCATGGTTGTTTCATGGGGCTTTGCTAGTGATTTTGGTGGCATGCTACAGTGATCTCGTATGAGCTTCATGTCTTCATGAATTTCTATAGAACATCATGCTTAATGGTTTTCTATTTGGATTGAGGGGTTTTGAAGTAGACTTGGAGGTCTACACCCCATGGTTTACTTATGATTTATGTGGTAGATTAGATGGGTCCGCTCCTCACTCCCACTTTGGGTAGAAGAGACGGCATCAGCCGGAGAGGTTTTCTACAATCGTAGAAAACCGTATGCTAAACTAGGTTAGGTATACTGAAATTCCTCCAGGTAGGTTCCCTAGGCCACTGATTCAGACGACTGGGGGTAATTCGGTCGACCGAATCAGGAAATTTCAAACGACCAGATGATTTCGATCGACCTTTCTGGCAGGGAACTGATAAAACTGATAGAGATTCGGAGTACCAAAATATTTCGGTCGACCGAATTAGGGATTTCCAGTCGACCGAGACCCTATTCGGTATGCCGAATTAGGACCCAAAACCATATTGAGAAATGCTTTGAACAACGTTAATAAATTGAGATAAATGCATGATAAATGTATGAAATACATAGAAATGATTCTTGAGATGTTGCATGCAGACATGTTTTTTTAATTATGCTTTCCATGAATTTGTGAAACATGAAATATGTGGAATACATGTGGACCCATGTGAGGGGTGAATACATGATACACTGAACCATGAATGAATGTCAATGAAATGATTGGTTTTGAGAACCATAGATGAGGAATATGACACTTAATGTGTGAGATTTATAAAGAATTTTATGAATGAAAACTGCTTTTGCCAAATGATTTGAAATGAGAAACTACATATAGTTTAAAAGAGATTTCCAAGATTTGTAGGAACCACAATTAGACCAGGGCTTTCTGATAGGAGTAGTGAGACCTCTAGAGATGTCGAGGATGTGTCCTTGGTTGTGGTTGCCGAGTTGCAGTCCGAGGTAGGAGCCTCGAGACTGTCGTGGTACTGTAAGACCTGGGGTACGGTAGACCCAGATTACCCTTGATGTTGGTGCTAGTCGGGTCTAGGGTTAGAGTCGTGAGGATGCACTCCATGCTTGTACCAATGAGGGTATGTTTTGAGGCTACGACCGGGGTGGTTGAACTCCAGCATGGGGTGGTTCACTGCGGCACTGCAGTGTGGTGGGGGTGAAGCCTCGACAACTACTTCTGGCTAGGTCGATCGCCTGTGGCTAGGGTGATGCGACCAGTTTTGTGACATGGATTGAGATTTGTGTTGAACTAGTTCCTAGACCTGATTTGTTGTGAATTGTGTTAATCGTTAAAATGGTGCTTTGGGCTAGGAAACTAGATGTTAATGGTTTTATTTTCCTGAAGTGTGCATAAAGATTTGTTAATGAGCATGAGATTTTGAAAAAGAAAAGAAAGGAAAGTTTTTGAAATAGCATCCTCTACTGATTTTATCGAACTACGTGTGTTGGCTTTTCGACGGCTGTGGCTTCCCAAGGTTTTCTGGAAATGCAAAGTTTTCTGTCAGTTTTGTTGTCGTTCTTAGGGCGCGTACTAGGTGACATTCCTGTCACTCACGCGTGGTTTCCTTTTTGCCTTGTCTCAGGTGCTCAAAAGTAGGTGCAGTCTTGTCTAGTGCATCGCTTTCAAGCCACTTTCACCGCACATAGGTCTGGGTGTTTGGCTTTATTTATTTAATTTTGTTATTTTAGACTCTATTAGTTGCATTTGGGTAGTTCTTGTACTATTGTGTAGCGTGAGGGCATTACAAAAATACTTCGGTCTTCCAGACCAGGGAATTTTGGACGACCGTCTCGAAGGTTTGGTCAACCATTCTGGGTTTCGGGCCCAGGTTCGGTGTGCCGAACCAGTCCCTAGAGCCATATGTATGAGATTTTAATGCATGATGTTTATGAATAGGTTTTTATGTGGTTCTGACATGTGTTCCAATGTAATCCACATGAAAGAGGTTTTGGATCATGGGGATGATTTCCATGATCAAGTAATGCATGATTCAAGGTGTTTTTAGGTTTGAGTCCCATGTTTTCGAAATGTGAATGGCTTTAATGGTTTTGACCTATGTGGATTGATGGAATCCTCCTATGAGTGGGAGGATGTTTTATGGGATGTTATTTCTTGTGATAAAAGGATTTGAAAATGGTTTGAAGGAAAAACTACATGTTTTGAAAAATAGATTTTGTGTGGTTTGGACCACGTAGGTTTGATGTTGGTAACCTGGTAGGAGTATGAGGCTCCAATGGAACCAGTTGTCAGATACGACCGTAGTTACCGAGGTTGGGGTGGTTGAAAAAGACCGATGTATCCCATATGAGAATGATGTTGATTGGGCCAAGAGGTGGAAACCCGAGTGACCGAACATCGAGGGACGTCATGGAAAGATGTATCCCTGTACTTATGTGATAAATGTTGAGGCTTGTAGGTCGGGATGGTGTACTCCCACATGGGGAAGTTCATCACGGCATTGCAATAGGGTAGGGGTTGTGACCTCACTGACTACTTGTGTGCCAGGTCGCCTTTGATCAAGGTGACAATATTGAAAAGTGAATGTGAATGAGTATGTGGTTTTGGATTGGAACAGGACTTTGTTGGCGTGAGATTTTAGCCAAGTTCCAGTGCAAGTTATGACTCGTGGTTTTACCAGTTGCTAACCTATGTGTGTTGGGTTTAAGCCATGTGTGGCCTTGTGGTTTTGAACTTGGAATGGGTCTAGTTGAGATTATGGTTTTCTCGAAATGCATGAATGTTGAAAATACATGGGTTTGAATTGAGGAAAATGATTTGAAATAGCATGGTTCTGGAATGAATATTTTCCAGAGTTTGTGAAATGATTTTATAAATGATAGGGAATAGAGTTTTCTTGTGTTTCATGTGGTTGGGCATGTAATGGGTGACTTAGATGTCACTCACGTGTGTTTTGTTGCCTGTGTTTTAATTTTCAGGTGTAGGTTGGAGTGCGGTCCAATTTCTAGTGCCAAAGTTTTAGAGCTATTTCCACACACCGCGTCTAGGTAAGAGTTTTCCCTTGTTATTTTTAATTATTGTAATTAGGGGTTGATACTATGTTAGGTACCGTTCCTGGATTTGAGGTGTTATAGAGTAGTATCAAAGCGCTGGTTCACTAAGATGCACCAACTTGGTAGGTGTCTGGTATAGTGGCTCAATGGAACTGCACAAGTGGACAGTTTTGCACCTGACCTAGTTGTTGTTTGTTTATGGCGATAGGAGGATGTCGTGTAGAGGCCGCGATAGCGACAAGGCCCCAGTGCCTACTTAGTCGTGGAGGAGGGTAGTGCTTGGAGGAACATGAGGTGAGAGTTTGGTGACATGATGCGAGACTTCACCCAGTCCTTTGGTAGTAGCAATAAGGATGAGTGAAAGGCGACACTTGGGTCAAGCAATTTCGCTGCTGGGCACACCCACTCTGGATGGGCACGACACACTAGAGGAGTGTGAGGCTTGGTTTTTGGAGGTAGAGAAGATCCTAGAGGGAATCAAGTGTCCAGCTGAGAAGTGGGTTTGGATCACTGCATTTCATCTCAAGGGTGCTGCAGATTAGTGGTGGAGGGTAACGTATCACACTAAGTTTCCAAATGTAGACTAACTGATGATTTCTTGGGAAGAGTTTCAAGAAGTGTTTTACAAGAGGTTCTTCCCTATGCATGAGAGGGACAAGCAGGATAAAGAATTTGGGAACTTGAAGCAGAGAGGTTTGTCCATGGTAGAGTATGTGTAGACACCCCAATTTCCCAATTTCGCAGGAGGGAGATGTGGTGGCTGAGCTCACTTGGGCCCACATAGGCCCATTAAACCCAATTTGAGCCCACTTTGGCCCACAAGACCTATTTAGGCCCATCACAAACCATTAAGCCTACATAGGCCCAATGGAAGCCCATTAGGCCCATGGAGGCCCACAAGGCCCACATAGGCCCATTAGGCCCACATAGCCCACTTTGGCCCCAAAGCCTATGAAAGCCCACCATAAACAATTCAACCCATTTTCCCCCTCTTTTTTCTTCCAACCCAACACCCCATTTCTTCTTCTCCATTTCCATTTGTTCTCTTTACTCATTGTTTTTTAACAATCCAACACTCATCCCTCTCATCTCACCCTTTTATTTTTCTCACTTAGCCACTGAATCCACTCATTCTCCCCATTTCTCTCACAATTCAGCCACTGAACCCACCTCCTTACTGAGCAATTCCAACCCAACCCGAGCCCCACTGATTCAGCTAGCCGCCAAAGCAGCCAGAGCCATTGATGTGCCGCCGATGAAGCTTGGATCGCCGTTGATCTCTGTCGGCGATCAAGGGGCAGCAGGGAGGCAACAATTTGGGTTCCTGTTAGTTTGTTAGGTTGTTACGAGTTTAGTTAGTGGGTTAGGTAGTTAGTTAGGCAGTCTATTAGGAAAGTTAGTGGTTTGTTTGGTTGGGTCGCTGGGTTTCTTCACCTATATAAGGAGGGGTAGAGGCAGAGTTTTGAAGGACTTTTTAGGCGCGAGAGAGAAGAGAGTTGTGTGTGCCAAAGAATTCCAGAGAGAAAGGGAAGCTCGTCGAGAGGAGAGAAGGAGATTCCAGGTGCTCCGGCGAGTTACAGAACTCCGTCAAGCTAGGTACGCCCCTCTCTGATCCTATTTAGCTCTGAGCATAGTTGCCTAGGACCTCCTCCTTCTTTCTGGACAATTCTAAGCCATCTAGAGCCTTCCTCTGGTCGGAATTAGTCCCTGGGGCTCACCGTTGCCATTTCCCGGTGACGTAGGTGGGGGTGTGATCCAGGGCATGGCCCTGGCCCCTAAGTCTCCTCTCTTTCTCCTCTAACCTCCACGGTGCTCTCCTACTCCTTGGATCACCGCTTTGACGCCTCCTGAAGCCCACACGAAGATCACCAGAGAACACGCCCAAAGTAATCGTCGCTGGAGAAGACGACCACTCCAGAGGAGGACCGCGCGCTCTGAAGCACCGCAGCAACGTCGCTCACTGGAGGAGGCCATGGCAGCGATAGGTGACCCCCCTCCATGCGCGATCTGCCTCCGCTCTGCTCTGGAAGAAGCGAAGAACTCGTCGAGGCATCCTGGATCACAGGACCGCTGCGCTGCAACCCTCTAGAAGCCCTTCTTCCTTAGTGCCGTCGTCGAAGCTCCACAACGGGAAGGGAGGTGGGAGGACCGTTCCCACCTGTCAATCCCCGATCCACTCCATTGGATCCTCTCCTCTTTCTCTTTCTTTGCTTCCTATGGTGTTGGATCTTAGATCAAGCCACACGTAAGTCTCTGTTTGCCCCCTTCGGCTGTCGTCGGCGGCGGAGTTCCGTCGCCGACGACCGTCGTTTCTTTTTCCTTTTAAATAAAATAAAAACGTTTTATTTGAATAAAGTAGAGAAGTATTGTTTTTTTCTTTCAATCAGATCCTTTTTGTATTACACATAGGTCCTTTTATTACAAATAGGTCCTCCATTCATTTTTCATAAATCATTCGAATAAAGTTTTCACTGAAAATATTGCAGTTTTCCCCCTAAACATTTAAAATAATGTTTTCCAGGCATTAAACTTTAGCAAAAGCCCTCAAGTTTTCTTTTAATGCATTTTAATTCAACATTTTTGCATAAGAGACCCTAAGCTTTCCTAAAAGTTTTATGGATGTACATTTTTCTGTGAAAATTGCATTTAAGCCCTTGTATTCTTTTGAAATCATCCAGAATGCACATTTCTTTGGTTTATTTGCATTAAAACCCTGGATTTTATTGAAAACTTGTTTGAAGCATGTTTTCTCTAGGTAAATTGCATTTTAACCCTCAGTCTTTACTGAAATTCTTCTAAGTGCTTTATTTCTCTGTGAATTACCTTTTTGCCCCTAGTTTCTTCAGAAACACTTCTTGATGCTTTATTCTGTTGGGCAAATTGTAGTTTAGCCCATGTACTTCACATAATTACTCTGAATGCCTGTTTTCTGGGGTAAAATGACTATTTTTCCTCTGAAACTTTCTAGAACCTTTCTAGATTATTTTTCTTGCATTTTTACGCTGAATTTCCACTGAATTGCATTAAATACATGTTTAGTGGTAAAATTGCATTTTGACCCCTAGGAAAATTCATTTTGACTAGGATTGCACATATTTGCACATTTGACCCCAGATTTCTTCATAATTGCATAGAATGTGTTTTCCTATGTATTTTGATGATTTGGGCTTCAGATTTCTTGCCTTTCCTTCCTTACTTTACGCACGCTTTTCTAGCTTATTTCGAGCTTGTTTTTCTCGTCGTTTCCCAGATTTCCCACGGTTTTCGCCTTAAGATTTGTTTTGGCTTTCCATCGCCCGAGGGCATACATTAAAAAACTTGACAAAGCCGACATGGTCCCGAATTGAGGATTATTTTCCCCTTTTTGATTTTCTCGGATTTATCCTAATTTTCACTGATTTGCGAGACACTTTCCGTGAATTTCTCGATTTTCACGATTTTCCTCATCGCCCAAGGGCGTACAGTAAAGCGGCATTCTCAATGCCTACATTTGACCCTCGGATTAATTTTTCCCTTTGTTTCATTTCTTTACTTTGATTTGGCATGTTTTCAGTCACATTTAGCATGAGGATATAGAATAAGCAAGCATACATCCATAGACCATTGACAATAGGGAAACCTAGAAAGACCGAGTTTTCTCGGGCGCTTGGGGGTGCCTAACCTTTTTCCCATGCGTAACCAGAATCCTTACCCTTTCTGTGGCCCGCATTCATTTGTGCATTGTCCATTAGGCATGGAGCACACACATACATTCTGCATCTTATTTGCTTTCTAGTTTTCTTGTGTTTTTGGTTTTCCTTGTCTTTCCATTAAAAGATTAGGTGGCGACTCCTTTCCTTATCCTTTTTATCTTCCCTTGGTGTTTCTGGGTCTAGTCTCTTCCTCCGGATTCACCATCTTCGCCATGAGCATATCGGGTCTCCTCGAGTGTTTCCAAGCACCCGGTAGGAGGAGAGTCGTGCAAGGGTTCCACCAGCATGGTCGTAGTATGAAATGTCCTTCCTTAGGTTAGAGCAGTTCTCTCAGGTTGTCATTGAGAAGAAAAGGGCCAAGAAATTTATGGAAGAATTGAATCCAGCACTTTGATCAAGAGTTATCGGCTTTAGATGTCAGACCTTGGTGGATGCCATTAAACTTGGTAGTCGCTACGAGGATGAACGGAGATTGTTCCAAGAGGAATACCCCAAGAGAGACAAGGGGAAGATGTTCATCTCGCGACCTCTTGTCTCTGGAGTGCCGAGTTCTTGGAGCTCTGTTAGCTCTAGGAAGAAGCAAAAAGAGTGGTCAACTTTAGGTAGGGAAGAGAGTGTTGGTTTTAGCCGAGCTGGTTTGAGCAGCCAAAAGGGTGGACCTTGCTATGTTTGTGGCAAGAAGGGGCATGTTGCAGCGTAGTGTTGGCGCAAGCAGAAGAGCCAAGAGGGTATTGTATGTTAAAACTACGGGAAGTCTGGATATTTTCAGAGAGATTCTCCCAATCCATCGACGTCAGTTGATGATGTACCTCGTCAAACTACCAAGGGTAGGGCGTTTACCATTGCTGTCCTAGATGCTGGTCCATCAGGAGATGTGGTGGAAGGTGAGAATTAGTGTGGACCTGTAATTCTAAATCCTGTTTTGTAATAATGGATCCTATGTGTAATCAACACTATCTTTTGTATTAATGACTATGATGATGATGATTACAGTTATGTTTTGGTGTATTGATGTTAGGATCTTTTCTTGTGGCTGACCGGATGGCTCGAGTCTTGTTCAATTCTAAGAGTTCATTTTCGTTCATTTCTGGGTCATTCACTGTTGAAGTCAGGACTGAACCAGCTAGATTGCCATTCCACTTGGATGTGGCAACTCTACTGGGAGAACACAGTCTAGAGCGGAGATATTTGAGGCTAGTGGATATTCTACTAGGAGATAGGAATTTTCAAGCCAACTTGATTTTGATGGACATGTAGGATTATGATGTTATCCTTGGGATGGATTGGCTAACGCAACATTTAACTATAATTGATTGTGCTAAGAGAAGAGTTTTGGCAAAGTGTCAAGCCATGGCTGGCGCATTGTGCATGGTACTAGGCTGGATGAGCCTAGGAAAGTGATATCTGCAATCAAGACCTACCGTCACTTGGCGAGGGGCAGCGTGGCTATTTGGCCTGTGTGACTGCTTCTACTTCACCTGTGTTTGGAGCTCAAGATTTACTAGTGGTACAGGAGTATCCTGACGTAGTCCTAGAGGAGTTGCTTAGTATGCCACCACACAAGGAAGTGGAATTTGTGATTGACATGGTGTTTGGATTAGGTCCTGTTTCGAAGGCTTCATACAAGATGACAATTGTTGAGATGAGAGAGCTTCGAAATCAACTATATGAACTGATGGACAAGGGATTTATTTATCCCAGTGTATCACTTTGGGGAGCACTGATACTGTTCATCAACAAGAAGGATAGTTCTCTTTGGCTCTGCATTGATTACCAGATGTTGAACCAGATCACTATCAAGAACAGGTATCCACTGCCTAGAATTAATGATTTGTTTGATTAGCTACAGAAGTATCTGTGTTTTCCAAGATAGACTTGAGATCCAGGTACCATTAGCTATGGATCAGGGAGCTAGATGTATAGAAGACAACCTTCCATACCCATTATGGACATTATGAGTTTCTTGTTATACCATACGAGTTGACGAATGCTTTGGCTGCCTACATGGACCTGATGGATAGGGTATTCAAGTCCTATTTGGACCAGTTTGTGGTCATCTTTATGGATGATGTCCAGGTATACTCTCTAGATATTCTGACCCACCAGAGGCACTTGAGGATAGTGTTGGAGACACTAAGGCAATATGAATTTTATGCCAAGTTCTCCAAGTGTGAGTTTTGGCGGGTGGAGGTGGCTTTACTTGGTCATATCATCTCAGAGGATGGCATCAAGGTGGATCTAGCTAAGCTGGAGGTAGTTAATAGTTGGGCCAAACCAAAGACTATGATAGAGATTAGAAGTTTTCTTGGCTTGGCAAGATACTACCGGAGATTCATTCAAGATTTCTCCAAGATTGCTGCACCTTTGACCAACTCACCAGGAAGGAAGTGCATTTTGCCTAAAATTGGTAGTGCGAGGAGAGCTTCAATGAGTTGAAGGCTTGTTTGGTATCAGCCCCATTTCTGACCTTGCCATTTGGGAATGGCGGTTTCAAAGTCTATAGTGGCACTTGTGGGACTGGCTTAGGGAGTGCGCTAATGCAGAATAGTAGGGTGGTGGCGTATGCCTCGCGTCAGCTAAAAGATCATGAGAAGAACTATCCCACCCATGACTTAGAAATGGAAGATGTTGTGTTCGCCTTGAAGATTTGGAGGCACTATCTGTATGGCGAGTAGCTTGAGGTGTACACAGATCACAAGAGCACAAGAGCCTGAAGTATATCTTCACGCAAGAGGATCTGAACCTAAGATAGAGGCACTAGGTGGAGTATCTCAAGGATTATGACTTCAGCCTGTTGTACCACCCAGGGAAAGCAAATGTGGTTGCTGATGCTCTGAGCAGACACACTCACATTATGGCTAGCTTGATGATCAGAAAATGGAAACTGTTGGAGAGAGTGGTGGTGTGCAGTCCTTGGAGACAGTCTTAGGGAGCTATCAGAGTTATATTTGCCAATTTGTCTATTCATCCAAGGATGATTGAGGTGATTGTTTCCGCTTAGTAGTATTATTCCTTTATGCCAGATATCTAAAGGAAGCTAGAAGCTGGGAATGCACCGCACTTCTTAGTTGGAGTAGATGGTGGGTTGAGGTACGACTTGAGGTTGTATGTACCTCAAGTGAAGGAAATCAAGAACATTCTGCTTGATGAAGCTCATCGCTCTAGATACACTATTCATCCAAGAAGCACAAAGATGTACAAAGACTTGAAAAGGAATTTCTGGTGGCCTAGGATGAAGAGAGAAATTACTGAGTACGTGGCCAAGTGTAAAACCTGCCAATGGTGAAGATTGAGCACTAGAAGCGCAAAGGGACCTTGCAGCCTCTGGACATTCCGGTGTGGAAATGAAAGAATGTGTTGATGGACTTTGTTACGAGGTTGCTCAGGACTCGAAGAAAGAATGATATAGTTTGGGTGATTATGGATCACCTTACAAAGTCGACACATTTCTTGCCAATGAGAGTGAATCTTCTCTTAAAACAATTGGTAGAGTTGTATGTTGCAGAGATCGTTAGATTGCATGGTGTCTTAGTGTCTGACAAAGACACAAGATTCATGACAAGGTTCTAGGGAGCGTTGCAAGAGACTTTTGATACAATGTTGAGTTTCAGTATAACCTTTCATCCAGAGACAGATGGTTAGATAGAGCGGACCATCCAAAGACTAGAGGACATGCTGTGGGCCTATGCCTTAGACTTTGGTGGTAGCTGGAAGGATCATTTGCCTCTAATCGAGTTTTCATATAACAATAGCTACCAAACCAGTATTGGGATGGCACCATATGAGGCTTTGTATAGTAGAACCAGCAAGACACCCACTTGCTGGCGTGAGGTGGGTGAGAGGCAGATTTTGGGCCCTAAGATCGTACAGCAGTACGAGGGCAAGGCAAACTTGACTGCCTAGAGTCAGTAGAAAAGCTATGCAGATAAGAGACGGAGACCTCTGGAATTTGAGGTTGGAGACTTTGTTTTCTTTAAGGTGTCACCAACCAAAGGAGTAATGTAGTTTGGGAAGAGAGGCATGTTGAGCCCTAGATATATCAGACTATACCGAGTTACCAAGAGGGTTGTTGAGGTGCATACAGATTAGATTTGCCTCTAGAGTTGGCTAGTGTGCACAGCATCTTCCATGTGTCCATGTTGACAAAGTGCCTGGCTGATGAGTCCCAAGTGATACCAGTGCAGTTGGAGGAGCTGCAAGAGGACCTATCTATGATAGAGAGTGCAGTGCAAATACTGAACAAGAAAGAGCAAGTCCTCAGGAACAAGGTGATTCCATTGGTATTGGTTTAGTGGCAACACCATGGTACAAAGGAGGCTACTTGGGAGTGCAAGGTGCACATCTAGAGACAGTACCCCTACTTATTTTATCAAAGATGAATTTTGGGCACAAAATTCTTGCAAGGGGGTAGGATGTGACACTTGGGCCCGATTATTCATTTCTTTTATTGTAAATCATGATTTGATGGTAATATTTGAGTAAATGGTTTATTAATGGATAATCTAGTTAATTTGTTGGGTTGTTGTGGTTTCTCCCTCTATATGTGGCTGTGTTTTGCTTTAGTTCCCTGGTTCATGTGGCTTCCTAGCATTTTGTGCTCCTGTGTGTGTGTATGGGACCCAAGTTGGACTCCAGTCAAACCAAGCAAAACACTTGGTTACGGGTTCTTCTTTTCTCCCTCAACTTGTGTCTTATTTGTTCCTTACCATTCTTGTCTTCCTCTATCACACGACCCATGCTTGTCCTGTCCCCTCCGTTTCTAGTGTAGTTGGACGGGTGGATGGTGGAATACAAGGAGGAGAAGGAGATAAAGAGGAGGGGAGGATGAGGGAGAGGAAGGATTGGCATCCAGAGGCACAAGTGGGGAGGAGGGAACCAGTGGTGAGCCACAAGAGTGAGGGCCAGAGGAGGTGAGTAGTGTGCCAAAGGGGTTGTGTGTTGGTCAGGGCTTTGTTAGAGGAGCGAGGAGGCTTGAACGACCCCATAGTTGAGGTTGGATTGCCAGAGAAGGTACGTGTCCTTCCTCCCATTTGCTTCTTTATACATGTTGGCTGTTTGGGCGAAACTGATGAAAATGCATGTAAAATCATAGAAAAATGAGGAATTGGCATGAATGAGTAGAAATGCATGTCTAGGATCGAGTTATGCCATATTTGTGATTTATGGTGAATTAATGTGGATTTTTGAATAAGACAGGGATATGTGTTGTGACGATGTGTTTTGTATTCTCTATGGTTTTGATTTCATATCGAGAGCTATGATGTATGGATTTTGATGAGGTATGTCCCAAATGGTAGGTGGCTTAGAGCCCTACATTTGTTGGATTTTGGGTGTTTTGTGGTTCCCCGGAAGGGAGTCCATCAAAGGTCCCAATTCTGATGAACGGATGAGTTAAGGCTTGGGGAAGTTTTCTAGAAAAGGAGATTTTGATATGCCGAATGGTTTTGGTATGCCATTTTCCTATTGGTATTCGGCCCTGGACCCTGGTTTAGACTACCAAACATGTTCAGCCTACTGTTACAATGGATTTTTGATCGACCAAAATGCTTCAGTCTTCTAGACCAGAGAATTTCGGATGACTATGCCAAAGGTTTGGTCGACCATTCTGGGTTCCAGGCCTAGGTTCGGTCTACCATTTTGGCTTAGTATGCCGAACCAAACCCTAGAGCCATATGCATGAGTTTTTGATCCATGATGTTTATGAATGGGTTTTTATGTGGTTTTGGCCTGTGTTCTAATGAAAGAGGTTTTGGATCATGGGGATGATTTCTATGATCAAGTAATGCATGATTTGAGATATTTTTGGGTTTGAGTCCCATGTTTTTGAAATGTGAATGGCTTTAATTGTTTTTGACCTATGTGGATTGATGGAATCCCCCTACGAGTGGGAGGATGTTTTATGAGATGTGATTTCCTACAAAAAAGGATTTGAAAATGGTTTGAGGAAAAACCACATGTTTTGAAAAGTGGATTTTGTGTGGTTTAGACCATGTGGGTTTGGTGTCAGTAACCTAGTAGGAGTATGAGATTCCAATGGAACCAATCGTCAAATACGACCGTGGTTGTCAAGGTTGGGGCGGTTGAAAAAGACAAAAGTACCCCATATGAGAATGGTGTTGACTAGGCCTAGAGGTGGAAACCCAGTTGACTGAACACTAAGGGACATCATGGAAAGACATATCCGCGTGCTTATGTGATAAATGTTGAGGCTTGTAGGCCGGAGTAGTGTACTCCTACACTGAGAAGTTCATCGCAGCATTGCAGTAGGGTAGGGATTGTGACCTCATCAGCTACTTATGTGCTAGGTTGCCTTTAATCAAGGTGACAATATTGAAAAGTGAATGTGAATGAGTATGTGGTTTTGGACTTGAATAGGACTTTGTTAGCATGATATTTAAGATGGGTTTCAGTGCAAGTTGTGACTCGTGGTTTTGCTAGTTGGCAGCCTATGTGTGTTGTCTTTGAGCCATGAGTGGCATTGTGGTTTTTGGCTGGGTCTGGTCGAGAATATGGTTTTCTTAAAATGCATGAGTGTGACATCTAAGCCTGACTATCCATTTTTAATTGTAAACCAAGTAATTAATTGTAATATTGTATAAATGGTTTATTAATGGATAATCTGTTATTTCTTGGATGTGTGAGCTTGTGGTTGGCCTTCTGTGCACATGCTTGTGATTTGGGACCAATGTAGAGTCCAATTTGAGGATGCACAATCGTCTCAGTTTGCGTGCCATCTTTTCTTCCTTTTCTTTTCTTCATTTTCTCCTCTCTTTTTCTTTCTCTCTCTCACGAGCCATACCCTTCCACCCTTCCCCATCTTCTTCTTCCTTTTCTCCCCCACACTCGTGCCACCAGCGACAATGGCCCGTGCCTCCCTGTCTCTTCCGACGGGATGGAAGGCCAGCGCCATGCAGGAGGAGGCGAAGATAAAAAGGAGGGAGGCAAGAATGGTGGGGGGAAGGGGGGAGGAAAACAGTGAGAAGAGAGAAGAGGAGGAGAGAAAAGGGGGCATGCAAGCTGGGAGAGAATAGAGGGCTAGAATGGTGGGTGTGTCCACTGGAGGTTTAGGATCGTCGGAGCTTCGCCGAGGCTACGCTGGAGTGTTGTGGAGGTGACCGGAGTTGCGTGGGCCGTCGAAGGAGGTACACGACCCCTCCTTTCCCCCTGTTCTGCATTATCTTGAAAATGAGTTAATTGCATGAAAATGATGAAAAATGCATGTAAAATAGTAAAAAAATAGGGGAATTGATGAGAATGAGTTGAATAGCATGGAAACATAGGTATCATGCAGTTAGGATTGAAATTAGTAGGAATATACGAGATTTTGGGATGAAGGCTATAGTATCCGTTTTGAGTCTCATTCCTTTGTGATTTTCGTGTGAATTGTATGGTTGATGGTTTGATGAATGGTTTGTGGGGTTTTGAAGTAGACTCAAGGGTCTACGCCCCAAGATTTATTGGTAATTTGTGATGTGTGTTTGGGGGGTCCGACGGAGGCTGCCACTTTCAGCGATTTCGTCGACCGAAACAAGGGAATGCCCTAGTTGTGAGAAATTCGGTATACCAAAATCCTGACAGATTAAGCCAGGATACCTCGTTTCAGTAGGTTGAATCACCTGGTCGACCGAATCAGGGATTTTCAGTATTCCAAAAATGTTCGGTGTACCGAACCAAGGATTTTCGGTATGCCGAACCTGATTTTCGGTATGCCGAACCTGAGTTTCGGTGTGCCGATTTTGCCCTGGCCTTGATGTATATAAATGAGATTATAAAATGAAAAGAAGAGGTTTAAAATGGATATGAGCATATGTTAATGATGTTTTCCCTATGTAAATGACATAGAGGAATGTGGAACGCAAATAAGTGTATTTGGGAATGGTTTTGGGTGTAAGGCCCTAAAACTAAATAAAAGAGAATAAATGTGTGGCTTTTGTGTAATTTTGGGCAAGAGACCCAATTTATGATTTTCAATCATGGTTTTTCATGGATAGAATTGGGACCCTAGTGGAGGGTCAGGTGTTGCATGGGAAAAAAATTTCTACAATGTAAGGAATGGAAATGAAAATGGTTTTGAAAAGGAAAACTTAAATAGTTTTGAAAATGAAACACTAATAATGTGTTAAGGAACCACGGGGGTTGGTGTCGACAACGTGGTGGGAGTTTGAGACTCCAGTGAAACCAGTTGCCAGATACGACTGTGGTTATTGAGCTTGAGACGGTGTAGGCTGTGCCTGGGTCATTGAACCTAGTTGTTCGAGTCACCGAGCTCGTGACGGTTTACGCTGAGCCTAGGTTATTGAACCTAGTTGTTCGGGTAACCGACGGTGTAGGCTGAGCCTGGGTCATTGAACCTAGTTGTTCAGGTCACGGATGAGACGTCAGACAAAGACGTATCCCCGTGCATATATGAAGGAGATTGAGGCCGGTTGGCCGGGGTAGTGGCATCTCGCAAGGGGAATTTCACCACGGTAGTGCAGGGAGGTAAGGGAAGTGATGTCCTCGCCTACTGCTTGTGTGCTTGGTTACCTTAGATTAAGGTAACATCAGTAAAGAAAAGTGGAAATGAATAAAAAAAGAATGTGATTTTGAGAAATAAAAAGAAATGTGGTTTGGCCAGGATTGGGCTTATGAATGGTCCTAAAATCCTGGAATGAAATAATGATCGTGCTTTAACCAGTTCCCAGCCTGTGTTTGTGATTTTGGTTTTGAGCCCTGTCAGGCATTATGTTTTAGGTTGGACCTAGTCGGAAATGTGGATTTCTCAAAATATGAGAAAGGTTTTGGAAAGAGTAAAAAGAAAGTAAAAAAAAAGGGGTTTTGAAAAGGAACGTGGTTTTGGAAATGATTTCAAAAAAATTTAAAAGAAAAAGGAAAAGTGAGGTTTAAAAAGAGTATAACCCTAGAAACAGATTCCCAAATGATTTCAAAAGAAAGGACAAGGATGTTTTAAATGGAATTTTCAAAGAAAACTAAGTTTTATAAATTAAAAGTTGAGTATTTGGCTTTTTGCCGGATTTCATTGTTTGTATGTTTGGGGCGCGTACTAGGTGACTTAGATGTTACTCACGCGTGACCAAATGATTTCAGGTGTAGTTTGCGTGTAGTCGAGTTCCAATGTTGGAGTCAGAGCTTCTAGCCGCACATTGTTTCCTGGAGGTGAGCCTTAGTTACAGTTATTTAATTTTACTATAATTAGTGTAATTTTGCTTATGATACTATGATTTAGGTAACGTGCCTGGGTTCTGGGCATTACAGAGTGGTATCAAAGCTAAGGTTACACCTAGAGCACCGGCTTGGTGATGTCCGGTCTAGTGGCTCCCTAGGACTGCACAATAGAGATTCGTGCACCTGAATTCTTGGGTTGTGGTGTTTTGTTGTGCTGGCAGGAAGATGTCTCGCTGAGGCTACTGTCATGGCAAGGCCCCTGTACCTGACTTCGAGATGGGAGAGGGTAGTGCATGGAGGGGTATGAGACGAGAGTTTGGCGAGATGATGCGAGGTTTTGCCCAATCCTTTGGTAGCAGCAGTCGGGATGAGGCGAAGGGAGATCCATGGATTAAGCAGTTCCACCAGCTTGGCGCGCCGATTTTCGATGGGCGCAACAAACCAAAGGAGTGTGAGGCTTGGTTCCTGGAGGTGGAGAAAATCCTAGAGGGGATCGAGTGTCTAGCAAAGAAGTGGGTCCGGATCGTGGCATTCCAGCTCAAAGGTGTTGCAGATTAGTGGTGGAGGACAGTGCGCCGCACCAAATTCCCAAATACGGACCTACTGATGATCACTTGGGAAGAATTCCAAGAGGTATTCTATGAGAGGTTTTTCCCTGAGTATGAGAGGGATAAGCTAGACAGAGAGTTCAGGAACCTGAAGTAGGGAAGCCAGACTGTGGCAGCGTATAAGTCGTCCTTCCTTCGGCTAGAGAAGTTCTCTCAGGCTGTAATTTCAGAGAAGAACAGAGCCAAGAGGTTTGTGGAAGGACTGAACCCTGTGCTGAGATCCAGAGTTATTGGCTTCAGATGCCAGACCTTAGCGAATGCTGTTGAGCTTGCAAGCCGCTATGAGGATGATCGTAGGCTATTCTAAGAGGAGTATCCTGAGATGGACAATGGGAGAAAGTCCGTCTCTCGACCTTTTGTCTCTCGACCCTTCATTTCTCGATTGTTAGTGACTGGAGTGCCAAGTTCAGGGAGTTCTAGCAGCTCTGGGAAGAAGCGAAAGCAATGGCCTACATCTGGTAGAGAAGAGAGTATGGGTTTCAACTACGCAGGGTCCAACAGCGGCCCATAGGTGGGACCATGCCTTGTCTGTGGCAAGAAGGGGCATGTAGCGGCGTAGTGTTGGCACAGACTGAGGAATTTAGACGGTGTAGTATACTAGAACTGCGGGAAGTCCGGGCAATACCAGAAGGACTGTCCTAGTCAGCCGAAGCCAGCAAAAGATGTGCCACGTTAGCCTACGAAGGGAAGAGTATTCTCTATTGCTGCCCCAGATGCTGGTCCATCTAGAGATGTGGTAGAAGGTGAGAATTAGCGTGATTGTATTATTTAAGTCTTGTCCTGTAGTAATGGATCCTATGTGTAATTAACACTATTTCTTGTTATGATTATGGTTATGTTGTATTGATTATAGGATCTTTTCTCGTGGCTGACCGGATGGCCCGAATCTTGTTCGACTCTGGGAGTTCATTTTCTTTTGTCTCTGAGTCATTTGCCTCAGAGATCAGGACTAGATCAGCCAGGTTGGCATTCCACCTGGATATCGTCACTCCATTGGGAGAACATAGTCTAGCGTGGAGCTACTTGAGACTGGTTGATATTCAACTAGGGAACAAGAATTTTCAGGCCAGTTTGATCCTAATGGACATGCAGGATTATGATGTTATCCTGGGAATGGACTGGCTGGTACAGCATTCAGCCTTGATAGATTGTGCCAAGAGAGAAGAGTTCTGGCAGAGTGTCCAGGCCAAGGCTAGTGTATGGTACAAGGCACCAAACGGGGTGAGCCCAAAAAGGTGATTTATGCTCTCAAGGCCTATCATCATCTAGCAAGAGCCAGTATGGGCTATTTGGCCTATGTGACAGTTTCTACTTCGCCTATGGTCGAGATTCAGGACTTGCCGATGGTACGGGAATATCCTGATGTTTTTCTAGAGGAATTGCTTGGAATGGCACCACATAGGGAAGTAGAGTTTGTGATTGATTTGTTTCCAGGATCAGGTCCTATTTCCAAGGCTCCATACAGGATGGCACCTGTAGAGTTAAGAGAGCTCCGGAATCAGCTACAGGAACTGATGGATAAATGATTCATTCATCCCAGTGTTTCACCTTGGGGAGCACCGGTTCTGTTTGTTAAGAAGAAAGATGGTTCACTTCGGCTTTGCATAGACTACCGAATGTTGAACCAGATCATTATAAAGCACAAGTATCCACTGCCCAGGATCGACAATTTGTTTGATCAGCTGTAGGGAGCATTGGTGTTTTCCATGATAGATTTGAGATCAGGATACTATTAGTTGAGGATTAGTGAGCCAGATGTACAGAAGATAACCTTTCGCACCCGTTATGGACATTATGAGTTTTTGGTTATGCCATTCGGGTTGACGAATGCTCCGACTGCTTTTATGGACTTGATGAATAGGGTGTTCAAGCCCTATTTGGATTAGTTTGTGGTCATCTTTGTGGATGATGTTCTGATATATTCTCCGGATGTTCTGACTCACTAGAGGCATTTGAGGATTATACTAGAGACGTTGAGTGTGACATCTGGGCCTCATTATCCATTTTAATTATAAACCATGTGATGTTGCTTAAATGGTTTATTAATGGATAATCTGTTGATTTTGGATGTGTGAGCTTGTAGTTGGCTTTCTGTGCACCTGTTTGTGATCTGGGACCAATGTGGAGTCCGGTTTGAGGATGCACAGTCGCCTCGGTTTACTTGCCTGATCTTTCCTCTTTTCTTTCTTTCTTTTTCTCCTTCTTGCACTAACGAGCTCACCACACACCTGTCTTCTTCCCCTTCACCTTGCTCAGCCTGTGCCACCACCATCCAGCAACTCGTGCCTCGCCGTCATCTTCGACGCGATGGGCGACTGGTGTGATGTAGGAGGAGGAGGAGATAAGAGAGGTAGAGGCGAGTGGGAGAGGGTGAGCTGCGCAGCAAGGAGGAGGAGGGAGAGGAAGAACGATGTGCACGCAACCGAGGAGGAGGCAGTGGCCGTACATGTGGTCCGCTAGTGGGAGAGGCATGAAAATTGAGATAAATGCATGAAAAATTGTGGAAAAATCATAAAATGGTTGGAATGTGATATATAGCATGAGAATATAGATATCATGCGGTTAGGATTGGTATTTGTGGGAGAAATGCAATTTTGGGGTTCAAGGCTATAGTAGCCATTCTTGAGCCCCTTCCCTAAGTGATTTTCGTATGATCTGTGTGGTGGATGCTGGTCCATTTGGAGATGTGGTAGAAGGTGAGAACTAGCACAGCTGTATTTAATAAATCCTGTCCTGTAATAATAGATCCTATGTGTAATTGACACTATTTCTTATTATGATTATGGTTATGGTGTGTTGATTATAGGATGTTCAAACCCACCGGAGGCATTTGAGGATCGTACTAGAGATGCTGAGGCAGCATCAGCATTATGCCAAGTTCTCCAAGTGCGAGTTTTGGCTGGAAGAGGTGCCTTTCCTTGGTCATATTATTTCAGGAGAAGGCATCAAGGTAGATCTAGCCAAAGTGGAAGCTGTGAGCAGTTGGGCCAGACCGAAGACAGTGACTGAGATTAGAAGCTTTCTCGACCTAGCAGGATATTATAGGAGATTCATTCAGGATTTCTCCAAGATTGCTGCACGATTGACCAGATTGACCAGGAAGGAAGTGCAGTTTGCTTGGGATTGGCAGTGTGAGGAGAGCTTTAATGAGTTGAAGGCTCGTCTGGTATCGGCCCTAGTTTTGACTTTGCCCTCTAGGAGTGGCGGTTTTATAGTCTACAGTGATGCTTGTGGGACTAGTTTGGGGTGTGTGTTGATGCAGCATGGTAGGGTGGTGGTGTATGCCTCGCGCCAATTGAAAGATCATGAGAAGAATTATCCCACTCATGATTTAGAGATGGCAGCTGTTGTGTTCGCCTTGAAAAATTGGAGGCATTATTTGTATGGCGAACAATTTGAGGTGTACATCGATCACAAGAGTTTGAAGTACATCTTTACTCAGAAGGATTTGAACCTGAGACAGAGGCGTTGGGTGGAGTATATTAAGGATTATGATTTCAGTTTGTCCTACCACCCAGGGAAGGCAAATGTAGTTGCAGATGCTCTGAGCAGACGCACTCATGTTATGGCTAGTCTGATGATCCAAGAATGGAAATTGTTAGAGGGACTAGTGGAGTGCAGGCCTCAGAGACAGTCCCAAGGACCTGCCAGGGTAGTGTTGGCTAACTTGTCTGTTCGCCCGAAGATGATCGAGGCGATTGTCACAGCTCAGCAATATGATTCTTTTGTGTCTGATATCTGGAAGAACCTGGAAATTGGTAATGCCCCTCATTTTTCAGTTGGGGTAGACGATGGGTTGAGGTATGATTTGAGATTATATGTACCTCAGATAAAGGGAAATCAACAATAGTTTGTTGGATGAAGCCCATCGCTCTAGATACTCTATTCATCTAGGAAGCACTAAGATGTATAAAGACCTGAAGAGGAACTTCTCGTGGCCTGGGATGAAGAGAGAGATTGCTGAGTATGTGGCCAAGTGTGCAACCTACCAAATGGTGAACATAGAGCACTGGAAGCCTGGAGGGACTTTGAAGCCACTGGACGTTCCAGTGTGGAAATGGAAAAATGTGTCGATGGACTTTATGACGGTGTGACCGCGTGCGGACCCAGAGGGAGGCGGGAAAGGGATCACAGCCATGCCAATGGATGGCGAAGGCGCAAGGATAAAAGAAAAAGAAAAGGGAGTCGCCACCTAGTCTTTTATGGGAAAGACGAGGAAAACCACAAAAGGATGAATGCATGTAATGTAGATGGGAAGGTTGGATGTCTGCTAACCAGAGGATGGGTAAGGATTCCTATTACGCACGAGGAAGGTATTAGGCACCCTCGTGCGCCCGAGAAACTCGATCTTTCTAGTCCTAATGCTTGTTAAGGGTTTGATGAATGTGTGTTTGCCTATTCTATATGCTCGTGCACGATGATGATTGAAACATGTCATGTCAAAGTAAAAACAAAGTCAAAAGGGGAAAACGATTATTTTGTGGATGAAATGTAGGCATGGATCATGCCGCTTTGCT
>JAMKQA010013562.1:0-16848 GCA_024699735.1 Posidonia australis
CGATATGCCATGCCATGCAAATGCTTGTGGTGTCTAGAGTATGGGTGCATGATGTGTAGGGGTGTGTCCTAATGCTCAGAAATATCGCTCGTGTGCCGAGCCAAGAGTTGATGCAAGAATATTGCATAATAAGATCAGGGATCTAATATTTTGAGTGATTTATCATCCTTACTTACTATATGCCTAAATGCAAGCTAAGATGCAGGAAAACTGCTGAAAACGATGGAGTGCCTTCCTAATGCATCATGGAAGAAAACCAGATGAAAACCGAGAAGCAAATGGGGTTGAAAAAGCAAGCAAAACATGCTGTGTGCTACTGGAAACAGGCTACTGCGCCTGTTTAGTGCGCCGGACTGGTGCGTCAGTCTAGAGCGCCACCTATGTGCGTCTAGGTGGGCCAGTAATGCATGCAGAGGCAAAGCAAAACATCAGAGGGTGTACTCTGGAAAAGCATGCAGCAGAAATCATTCTGGAAAAACTTGGAAAACCAGCCTTGAAAGAGTTAAAAAAAATGCAAATGCAATGCAATGATCTTGAGCTCAAGGGCCTGAAGCCTCACACAATATCTCATCTATCTGAACTAGATGCAGGAAGCAATGATTCAGCCAAGCCTCTGGATCATGGACTGATACACATGGTTCTCACAAGGGAGTAAGGTGCAATCAGTCTGCCAGATTCAGCCTGGAGCTGAATAACAAAGTAGAGAAAAACAAATGGAAAACAGTTTGATTGAAAGCTGAAAACATGCAGGTGGCATCTTGGTAAACCGGAGAATCAATCAGAAAGAAACAAGCTTAAAACTCTGCGATAAATCCATGCAAGTATGGGGCTAAATGCAAGTGCTCTGATCTCTAACCAGTCTGGTGCGCCTGCTGAGTGCGCCAGACTGGTGCGTGGGTTTGGTGCGACTGGGATGTGCGCCCTGGGGATTCTGGATCAGACTGTGACCTGATCCAGAACCCACCCAGCAGAGATACAAGGAGGATTCATGCAAGTGCTAAAGGGACTATGCCATGATAAAAACTGGAAAACATGCTGCGAGTGCATAGGGTCAAAAATTGTCATGAAAACAAAGCATTTGAAACCAAAGCGAGTTGATGGGTTCATGCATGAAAATGTGTGAAATACTTAAGAACAAGCATGATCTGGATAAAACGAATCAAAACAAGTGTAAATGATGATCAAATGCGCATGCTTCTACGTGCAAGGGCATACGTGGTGCATGGCAAAATATTATATGCAAGGAAACAATAGCTCATGTAGATTACATGCTAGAAAATGTAAACATAGATTAGCATGGAGATTATTTGCATGGAATGCGAGCATGTCATCATAAAAACCTCAAAGGCACGGAACAAAACAGATCATAGGCAAGGTTCTTAGCATGTTTTATTCAAATACTGAAATGACATTAAGAAGATAAAAAGGGAGGTAGAAAGCCTACCTCACGAAGTATTCTTTCTTGCAATATCAGAGATAAGAAGACCCTTGTTGCTTTGGAAGGCTCTAGGACGTAAGAGGGTGCTCCGGGGAATGAAAATAAGCTGCAGGATTGGTGGAGAGGCTCGTGCAGAGGTCGGGCTTTAGAGTAGAAAATGGCTGGTTGCAGGATTTCTACTCAGGATTCTCAGCTCTCAGGATTTTTCATCCCCTTCAAGTGGTGCCTATGGGGGTCCTTTTATAGGGAAATCTCAGGGGTAAGTTACGGGTATAAGGAGAGCCTCGCAGACGAAAAGCCTGGAATATTCCACGGCACATTCGCTGCTGGAGGTAACAGCCAAGGAAGGTGGAAAGCCAGCAGTCGCAGCCTGCGCAGCGTTGTGCGCTAGGGATGTGCGCTGGCTAAGTGCGCCAACTATGTGTGCTAAGGAAGTATGCTAGGTTGGTGTGCTAGTTTGGTGTGCCAGTTAAGTGCTCTCCCCTATTGGTCTGGTTTTCTAACTGGGCTGCAGACTTGCTATGGGCTTAGGGATTGGTCCAAGGGTCAGCCATATCCAAAGCAACATCTGGAGTCTTATCAATGAGTCACCTCAAAATCGGGTGTCTACAAAGTGGGTGTTTAAAAGAAAGTAAAGTACACATGGAGCCACAGAAACAAAATATAAAGCCCGTTTAGTTGCTAAAGGCTACAGTTAGGTTGAAGGTATTAATTACAATAATATTTTTTCACCTATTGTTAAACACTCTTCTATTCGTATTTTGTTAGCCTTAGTAGTAGCCCATGATATAGAGTTAGAGCAACTAGATGTAAAAATAGTTTTTCTATATGGTGAACTAGATGAACAAATTCATATGAAGCAACCAGAAAGTTTTGTGGTTGAAGGAAAAGAACATCAAGTTTGTTTGTTAAAGAAGTCAATGTATGACTTAAAGTGATTACCGAGACAATAGTATAAACGGTTTGATACTTTCATGGTTACACACAAGTATCATAGAAGTAATTATAATAGTTGTGTTTACATAAAAAAACTTGATGATAGCACTTTTATCTATTTACTTCTATATATTGATGATATGTTGATTGCAACCACTAATAAACATGAAATTTGCAATTTGAAAGCTTTGTTGAGTGGAGAATTTGAAATGAAGGATTTAGGACCATCAAAGAAAATTTTAGGCATGAAAATCCAAAGGGACAGAAAGAATAGGAAGTTGTACCTATGTTAAGAGAAATACTTGAAATAAGTTTTACAACAGTTTGGGATAAAAAACTCCAAGTTAGAAAGAATTCTTCTTGGAGTACACTTCAAGCTTTCTGTATATCAATCTCTATAGATAGAAGAAGAAAAGGCTTACATGTTTCGTGTTTCTTATTTCAGTGCAGTTGGGAGCATTATGTATGCTATGATTTGCACTCATCTAGATATTGCATAGGCTGTTAGTGTTGTTAGTAGATATATGGCAAATCCACGAAAGAAGCATTAGCAAGCAGCGAAGTGGATTCTGACATATCTTAGAGGTACTGTGGATGTTCGTTTGGAGTTTGAAATGAATAAGGGAAAATTAGTTGAGTTTGTTGACTCAGATTTTGCAAGTGATCGTAACAAAAGAAGATCCCTTACAGGATATTTATTCACCATTGGAGGTTGTGTGGTTAGTTGGAAGTCAACCTTACAATCTACAGTAACGTTGTCAACCACAAAAGTTGACTATATGGCTTTAGTAGAGGAAATCAAAGAAGTCATATGGTTAAAGGGTCTGTTTATTGAGCTTGGCCAAAAACAAGATGATTTTGCTGTGCGACAGTTAAAGTATCATTCATCTATCGATGGATCAGATGTTTCATGAGTAAACAATGTACATTGATTTTGGATATCATTTTATATGAGAGGTCATTGCTAATGGTGAGATTCAAATAATGAATATTGATACTGTAAATAATTCGATCGACATGATGATCAAGTCTCTTTCACTAGCCAAGTTCAATTTCTATTTTGATTTGGTTGGATTGTACAAGTTTTAAAGTAACAGGCCTTAACGGAGAGAGAGGAGTACCACACATATGAGAGAATTCAAGTAAATGTGGAGATTTGTTGAGTTTTATGCCTTGAATTAGCTGAAAATAGCTTGACGGACGTTTGCTCCAGGCATTTGCTAGCTTGTTGCAACAACTAGGAGAAAAAGGGACATCCGCTGGAGCATTATCAAAGACCAGGAGAAAAATAGACGTCCACTTCGGATGTCTGCTTCATCTACAATTTCTTAAATTTGAATCTAGAGATTTAGCAGACGTCTGCTGCGACAGATTATGAAGATATAACTTGTGTTTTAGGGTTTTGAAAAACTTGATTTTTGACTTATAAATCTAGAGAGTACTTACAATCATTTTAAGCTTCTCTTTTATCATTGTACTTCTAAAAGTCTAATGGATTTCATTTTCTCTTTATCAATGGATGTAAGTTTCGACTGACACATAAGATCATAGGTGTTTTTGGTAATTTAGTTTTTTTTCTTTTTCTTATCTTATTTTCTTCTTTCACGAATTTTAATTAATAATTTATGAGATCATACACAATATCCACACGTTTCCAATATATTATCTGCAATCCATATTTTGTGATCCTTGAAACCTATTTCATCCCCAACGCATCATGTTCTACAACTTACGCTCACATTTTTTCCCCATTTTCTATCTTGCTCCAAAAAAAAGCCTAGACTTGTTTCGCGTCTCCGATGTCTTTCTCTTTTGAAATAATACGACCGTTTACATCTGGTTTAGGTCTTGGAGAACACCAGATCCTTGTGTCACTGACTCACTGTGTAGTTGCTTCTCGGTGCTTCGTCGCCCTGTTTCTGTGGTTTAGGTTTTGGAACAAGGGAAGGTGAAACAATGGTTGGGCGGGCGCCGGGGGGGGTGGGGGTGAGTGGGGAGGAATCATCTGGTGGATGAGTGGCAATGGCGGTAATGAAAGGATGGATTGAAACAAATGTCGTGTATGCTTGTCTGCAACGAAAAGAAAGTTTATGATATGGAGTTTGGGTGATTGGTAACGTCATCATTAAGTGTAGGAGGAACATGTTATTTCTAAATGAGAAGTAGTTAGTGGTACCTTGTGAGAGATACATACAAAGGTGTTTTGGCTAAGCATAGCTCCAACAATAGAATCAACTACAGATCCTATACACCTATGAAATGTTGATCTTGTATATGTTTTGGTTTGGAGGACAGTGTTAAAGCAACGTCTTGCAGAATATTTCTTCTCTTTTTTGCAAAAGTACATCCCCTTGCAAGGTACATTGTGTACATATTCATTTTTCCTTTTTATTTTGTTTGTCTGCTTCTTTTTGTTATTTTACTGATATTTTCACTTTTACATGATCCAGACCTTTTGACATGTTGAACGGATTTGTAGTTGATTCTGTTATTGGAATTATAGTTGGTCAAAATACCTGATTCTCTCTCATGGTAATACCAGCTACTTCTGACTTAGAAGAAACTTCATATCATAAGTTTTCTTTTTGCTGTAAACACACATTTTACGATACTTCCTCCCTTTCAAGACATTGTAGTACGATGTATATGGTCTAAGTCTTCACGAGAATGTGAAATTGAAACATTAGTCAGTTACAACATTGCAAATATAATATGTTATTTCCTGCTTGCATTAAGATTGAAGTGTGATTTTCCTTGCATTAATGTGTATTTGCCTTCTTCCTTTTCAATGTTCCAGAATTTTAGTTAGTTTGTTGAAAGATGCTTTTATTGTTTGTTACGAGTGATAGAAATCTATCGTGTAACAAATATTTGTGGTGTAAGAATCCATTTAAAATGTGCCAACATATTGGATTTATTTTGGACATATCTTTGAATATTATTGTGATGAACTTCCTGGTTTAAGGTTTAGCAAATAGCTGTGCTAACAAATTCCAATCATGTTGATTAAACTTTTAGTAGTCTGTATTTTATGCATTAAATCTCTTACTTACTAACAAGTTCTGCATTCAACATTCTTTAGCATGAATTTGATTTGTTGTTCTGGCTTCTGCCTGTTTTTTTTACAATTAACAACACTTATTGAAGTTAAAATTAAACTGTGTATTCAATTCCTCATTAGTTAGACCAGTAGTTAAATGTAATAACTAGATTGTTTTCATACATTAGGTTAGTTATGTGAAAGCAATGAATGTTATAGCAGTAAACTGGAGTTGCTAAGTAAAAATGGTAGTGGATGTATAAATCATATGCTGGGAAGTGGAATTGGAAATGAAAAAAATGATCCCAATTGAATAAAGCAGTAACCAGTCATAGAACAATTCATAATCAAGTATCTAGAGATAGTAAGTTGTTCACAGATCAAAAGATGTAGCAAAATCCTATTTCTTTTGTGGTATAGCGTTGTGGGGTCTCTCAAGCAGTCAAGTCCGTGAGCAACTCTTATGTTTGATTGTTTGAGAAGAGCTCCTTTGGCTGTAAATGCTAAAGGAGTCATGGATAATCATTAATCATGAGATGGGTATGCATATTATTTAAATTTTATGTAGAAGGGCCTGCTTTAAACCCAAGGAAGAAATTGTTAACTTGTCATGGTATGCTAATGTTCATGATTTTCAACACACTTTTTTGTTAAAGAAGATAATAAAGATACTCTGTAAGGTTTTAGGGTTCAAAAAGGGTATCTGGGATTCCCTGATCATGGGTATTGCTTTAGCCGGTCTCCTTGTCATCTTGAGGGTTAAACACTGTTTAACCTGTGGTGAAACTCTCATGCTTCTACTAGCTGCCACATTTCATTCTGTAATATATAAAACTATATACATGGTCTTGCATCTTTCGTCTCATATTCTCATACTATTCAAAACTTTATTCTTCTATATTTTTTCCACCCTGCAAATTATTCATCAGAGAAATACCTGACATTTGTTGATTAATTTGTAAATGAGAATCCATATTAGCTCTCCGTTGTTGCAGTATATCAGCCAAAATAGTTACTTAACTTCCCACATTTTCAATCAAGTTCTTTGACTATTACCTTAGCAAGACACAAGTATTAAATTTCCATTTTTTTACAGGTATCATCTCATCGGCTTCATTTGTATCCTGTATGGTACATCTTATTTTTTTTTCCTTGTATGGATTAATTCATGTCCACCATTGGCATTTACAGTTGAAATGCCTTGAAACATCATGAAAGAATCTTTTGTGATGCCTTTTACAATTATTATTTTTTCCTTAGATGGTTGAGATTATTGTTTGAATGCAGTGGTTCATGAGCATGCCATGCCAGCTTTTTTTTTATAGTTGGACTACCATGTTGTGTAAGAGAAGTTAGAAGATTCCTAACTCTCTTATTAGGATGTTTTGACATCTGTTATTGGTCTGGTTTTAATTGAATCAGAAGCACCCTAGATCTTGCAGATTGATTCGTTTTGTATGTTTTGAATCTTCTCGACTTATTAGGTGTTTTGTTCAATAGATCAAGGTTATTTTATGAACTTGATGACAAGAAGATTCTTTATGTAGTGTTGATTCTGATGAAAATAGTCTAGTTTATCCAAATGCATGTTGTCTGCCATAAAAGAGTAGCCTTTAATATTCTTAGGCGGTATGATTCCCAACAAAGCTATTCAACTACAGCTCACTAAATAACAGGAAATAGATAGGCAGAGGTTAGAATATCAGAAATATTTGAATCAGGCCAAGCATGCTAATTAGTTTAGCATTTGGATATTGAAGATAGGTAGGAGATATTGATACAAGTTACTATCCATCTTGTTGTTTCTCTGTAAGCCATCTACTTACAGAAGATAGTATAGGCACACAAGACAAGTATATGTCAAGCAATTTTAGACATTTATCATTGATTTTTATTTGTGTATAACTTGCATGAATTTCTATATGCATATAATCATCATATTTTGGTTGTCCGTGAGCTAGTAGAACCCAGAAACATAGTTATGCAGGACCTACACTTTCTTTAATTGTTGTATACTGATTTTAATTATTCATGTCCTTTCTAACTTCTGCAATCAATGAGTACCATATATATTGTATTTGGCAGAACTCATGAGCACTTGTGCCTTCTAATAAGTATGATCGGGCTTTCTTTAGAATTTTACATTGGGGCTTGTGCATGGCTTTCATAAACTTTGTTTAGTGGTCGTTTGTTCTTTATTAGTTTTGCTTGCATTATTTACCAGGACCAAAAATTGGACCTGTTTACATATAGGAGGCAATTGGTCATTGCAATTTACCTTTACTGATTGCCAAGTTATTAAAATTAATGTAGTTTACTTCCAAAAATGCATGAACTAAATTGTTTGTCTTTTATGCATCAAATATTTCCTGTCTACATGTATCAGTATAGTTCTAATAAAATAATTACACGGCAAGTGGGCTAACATTAGGTTTTCTTATTCCTTTTTTGTTACTAATTTCCATGCGGAGACACTTTCTGAAGTTCCTCGTTTTAATTGAATCCTCCGATGGTAGAACACGGAGGCAGCTTTAATGTTTTCAAAGTATTTTTTGCATGCCACATGTTTGGTAGGAAATAACAAGGTTGATGTCCCTGTCAGATTCTGTAAGCAATGTATTCTCTCATCCTTATCGGTGTTATTTTCCAAGCAGTGATCCTTGGGAAATAGTACAGGGATAGTTTCATGGGTAAGGTGGGTTGTCATCTGAATAGAGTGCCTCATGTATGAGGGGTATTCTAGAGGCAGAGGGTATCTTAGGGTATGGCTTAACTCTATATACCTTTGAGACTGCTATTTCTTGATTTGTTCTTACTTTCTGTACAACTTCTAGTAGAGTAAGGGAGTGTTCTGTGTATGTACGGTAAGGATTGTGTGGGATTTGAGATTCAGGAGGGATTTAATTGATAGGGAAGCTGTGGATGTTGTTTCTCTACTTGCTTTGTTGGAAAATGAGGGCTCAGCTGTTTGTCTTCAGTGCATGATTCCTGCCTTTGGTTGTGGGTCAAGGATGGAAACTCCTAAGTGAAATCATTTTTCTCATCCTTGACATGGGGAGGGGTTCGTGTCAGCTGTCAGTATTGTATCTGGAACAGTAAGGTTCCCCAGAGTGCTGTGTTGACAGATTTGCTTCTTGAGAGATGTGATTTCCATTTTACTAGCAGACGTGCTTTTTGTGTCGAGGCGTTTGAGGATTTATCTCACTTTTTGTGGGATTGTGCTTGTCTTCGTGGGTGGTGGTTGTTTATGGTTGGATCTGTAGCTTTGGATTAGATTTGTGTTGGGTCCTCTGAGGTCTTTTTGGGAGGCAAGGTGCACAAAAGGGATATGGGGTGGGTCAACGCAAGAGGATTTGGTATGCTCTACCTCATGTTTATGGTGGCTGTGATGAATTGAAAGCAACCATCGCATATTCCATAATATGCGCCTCAGTGTGGAGAACATTCAAGATAGAAATCTTACCTTTGCCATAGAGTGGCTCTAGCATTGGACGGCTTTGACGACACAGATAATTTCATCCGTGACTGGTTGGAAAGGCTGTTACCAGCTAGACTCTGGTCTTCCCTTTTATTGTCTTGTGGTTTGCTCTTTGTGTTTGTGTTTTCCTTTGTTGTTTTTTGTTTAAGTTGTGTTTTTACTTTGGTTTTCAATTAAATCTCTCTGACTGCTAATAAAAAATGTTAATTCTTTGAGCAGTTAAAAGCCCATGCTTTGTGGGGGAAATCAAGATCTATTAAAAAAATCAGTAGAAGCCATTTGACACTTCAAATGTCTAGGATAACTATTTGACAAAATTGAAAACATTCCTATGCGTTCTTTATAATTTCAGCGTTTCATTGCTAAACTTTCATTTTGGTGGTGTCGATGAGTTGGTCATTGTAAAGTTGAGAGTTATCAATTGAGAGGTGCTTCAACCAAATCATTGTTAATTAACAGTCCGTTTTGATGTGATCTGCGTAGTTGGATTTGGTATTAACATGTTATTTATTCATTGTGCGACTTTTCCCTCTCGCTTTTTGGTGGAAAAGCTGTACAGTATTCTTTTATTAGAACCCTATCTACGGTTGTGGATTTCTGTGTATATCATGTTGATGATTAGTATCTGCTGTTTCAAGCCGGTAGATAAGCATGGGATCCATCCAGCGTGTTTTTAACTCCTTTAATTGGAGAGAAAAGGTCATATCCCTTGTGGTATGCTAAAAGAGCAGACAACATGCTGTTATGGATTTAACCGTAACGGCAGTTTTTCTTCTTCTACCATCTTCTGATTAGCTGCTTCAACTGTAATTACGCAGACAGAACATCTTAATTGGTGAGTAATTCGAAGCACTTAATTAACTAGTGTTTGTTAATAATTAGGACGAAAACTATTAATGCAAGTGCCGATGGCGGTTATGCATGCCCTTAATTTACTGCTTTGCTCGGAAGTCCTACAGAATCAGAAACCATTCAGGGCCTTGCTGAAAGTCTGAAAGCCATGGCCTTCGGTATGATGGAAGAGCATGTGGCGTGCTCGCTGCCCATGAAACGTCAGTGTGTCCGACACGCGTCCCGATTAATCGTAGTCTCACAGGGTACATTATATCTCCCTTAGATTTCAAGGGAGAAGAAAGCAATGGGACTCTGCTGTGGGGGGGGGGGAAGGAGATCCTTTGATCCCTTCTTGCAAAGAAAAGTTAATCAACATGGTGGTGGCCCCGGAAGGTTGTGATGGATTAAGGGGGAGTATGACACAATAAGACTGAGGCTGAGGGAGTACGTGTCAATGAAGCTGGGACAGAACACATGAAAGTTAATGCATACGCCCGACATCATGATGCAAGGGAGATTGTATATGGATTATCAGTTCGCCTGGTGGCATTCTCCCCCATTCTCATAGGATGGAGAATCAATCGAAGGAGAAAACGGGACATATCACACGTTTTGAAGGGACTATTATTAATTAGTACATGGAATGGGACCAGTTGCCTGTAGATCCCTGCAGATCGAAGCTTTTAAGTAGATCGAGTGTAAAATTGTGAGATGTTGGCCAGCTATTTTTTTTTTTGTAGACGGTAATTAGTTATATAAATTAAGTAAAAGTTTCCCAGAGTATTGTAGTATGAGAATTATACATCAGGGTGACCAAGAAATTGTCACAACAGAGTTGAAAAACAGAAACTCTAAACTCAGAAGTTTGGTATAATATCAATTAACAAAGAGTTAATCAAATCTGGGGATTTTCCTCCTGTAGAGTAGGGATTCCAGTATCATAGTCCATTTCATGTTGGGGAAAGTTAGGAGCCATCGAACCTTGCTCTAAGTCCCTCTTTTGCTGAAAGAATGATATAGAACGTAGAATTTCATTCTTTTCAAAACCTGTACCTAAAGAATTTATCCAAGAGTAAAACAAGGAAGTAATATCATTGATAATCATATAGGAATTTCTGTGGATACCTCTGAAAATTTTAATATTTCTCTCCTGCCAAACAGACCATAAAAACACTCATACAAAAGTGTGAGAATCAATAAAAGATGTTTCGAATTTCAACAAGGGGGGATAACAAATAGATCTTCAATAGAGAGAATAGCAAGATATATGCACCCATCAGTAAAAGTATTCCAAATGGACTGCGTGAAAGGACAGTATAAAAATAAATGCTTGGCAGATTCACAGGTATAATTGCAGAATATACATGTTTCATTACCAAACCAACCTTTTTTGAGTAGATTATCTTTTGTCAAGATTTTATTGCAAAGAACTAACCATGCAAAGAGTTTGGTTTTAAGTGGCACCCAAGAATTCCAAATTTCATGCATGTATTTGAATCTATGTCCACCATCATTTAACATATCATAACAAGATTTAACTGTGAATACTTTACTTGTGGGTTTCCATATTAATAAGTCATGTCCTTCAGTTAGTCTTGCATTGTTGAATATGATTGATAAGGATTCCACTTGATCATGTAAGTACTTAGTATCCTCAAGTGTCAAAAGATTAATAAACAAATTATTTGGGTCTGCAGAAATAATCTCTAAAATTTTAGAGACAGAAGCTTTCTTAAATTTAGCCATATGATATATATCAGCCATGCTATCTTTTAATTTTTCACCATTCTACCATCTATTTTCCCAAAAAATAGTGTTTCTGCCATTATGAACCTGAAATTCAGTGAATCCATTAATAATGTCAAAACAGTTTTTGAGTTCTAACCACAATGGTGAAGATCTATCATTTGACACATTGAGGATAGCACCAGAACCATTCCTAACAAAGTATTTTGTTATGACTATTCTTTCCATTTCAGTGAGTAGGAACTAGATAAAAGTTGCCAGAGTAACTTACATTTTAGTGCCAAATTGAAATGTCTAAGGTTAATAATACCTCAACCTTTTTGTTCTTTTGATCTGCAAATTGTTGTCCATTTAGCTAAATGGTGGACTGTATTAGAGGATAGGGAGTTCCAAAAGAATCTGCTTCTTATTTTATCAATTGCTTTTGCTACCCTAACAGGTAAGTGTAGAACAGAGAGGTAATAAGTGGGAATGGCAGATAATACAGAGTTTACCAATGTAAGCCTTCCCCCTAAAGATAGGAATTTAGCCTTCCAATATGATAATTTTTTTGTAATTTTCTCTATTATCGGGGACCAGTCTTGGTAGTTAGGTTTTCTGAAATGCAGTGGTAAACCCAAGTACTTAATAGGAAGTTTCTCAATGCCACATCCCAAGATTTGAGAAGCCCTTTGAATGAAGTCCTCAGAAGTTCCCAAACCAGTGATTGATGATTTATTGAAGTTTATTTTCAATCCAGAACAAGATTGAAAACAACATAGGATTCTTTTAATATTTATTAGATTTTCCTCCTTAGCAGAAAGAAAAAGGATTGTGTCATCTACATATTGAATATTCAATATATTGGGACCACCATTAGGTAATTGGATTCCAGAAATTAGATTATTTTCAATTACTAGTGATAGCATCCTATTCAGCACATGTGTGACCACTATAAAGAGAAATGGGGATAAGGGATCACCTTGTCTTAGCCCATTAGAAGCTTGGAAGTACCCTTTAGGAGAATCATTAATTAGAACAGAGAATTTAGCATATGAAATGCAAATTTTGATCCAAGTATTCCATTTATTTCCACAACCCAAGCCTTTAAGTGCCTCCATCAAAAAATCCCAATTAACATTATCAAAAGCCTTTTCGAGGTCTAATTTCAGAATAAGTCCCGGGATGGCATTAACTTTCATGTAATGTAGGGTTTCCTGAGCAACTAAGAAACAGTCTCCAATGTACCTCCTAGCAAGAAAAGTACATTGTGAATTATCAATAATATTGTTAATAACAGGATTGAATCTAGTTGCTAAGGTCTTTGATATGATTTTATAAATGCTATTAACCAAACTAATAGGCCTAAAATCTTTTATCTCCTTAGCACCTTCTTTTTTGGGAATAAGAGAGATGAAGGTCTGATTAATGTGAATCAGATATTCCATGTCATTGGTGGAGTGTAGATTGTTGAAAATTTCAGCTATATCATATTTCATAATGTCCCAGAAATGTTGGAAAAAGTACATTGGAAAGCCATCAGGACCAGGGGCTTTTTCCCCAGGCAGTGCTTTAACACTCAGTTGGATCTCATCCAAAGAAAAGGGACTTTCCAATATATTTGGATCAGGGATTTTGTTTGGCACTAAAGTATCCCAATCGAAGTAAGGTATTACTTTGTTTTCTTTGTTAAATTGCCTGATAAAGTGATTTTCTATTTCTTTACATATCAAGGATGGGGATTGTTCCTGAATGCCATTAATAATTAGGGAATGAACAGCATTTACTCTCCTCTTATGTTTTACCATATTATGAAAAAGATTGGTGTTGAGGTCTCCTTCCTTAAGCTATTGGATTCTGGATTTCTGTTTCCAATAAGCTTCCTGTTCTTGAAGAAGTGAGTGGTGTTCATCCTTAAACTCCCTCAATTTTTCTCTCAAGATAGCTGAAGTGTTGTAGTATTCTAAAAGTGAGTCAATGTGTACAATTTGTGATTCCACAATCTTGAGTCTATTTTTTCTTTGTTCCCTAATAGGAGCAATCCATAGGGTAATATGTTTTTTCAGGTATTTTAATCTATATGTGAATCTAACCACAGGAGAAGTGGCCACACAGATGGCTAAGGAGTTGTACCAACAGTGTTCAACAAAACTAGATAATCCCTCAATTAAAAACCAAGACTTGTAGAATTTAAATGGAGGAGGGCCCCAATCAGATGGAATTGTACTAAGTGTGATAGGTATGTGGTCAGAGATAACTCTAGGTTTTCCCAAACAATAAGAATTGGGATATTTATCCCCCCAGCCTGTTGTAATTAAGAATCTATTCAATCTAACCATGGTGGGTAGATCATGAAAATTTGACCAAGTATATTTACAATTATTAGGGGGGATATCAATTAAACAATGATTTTCAATGAATTCATTAAAATCCTTCGTATGATAGGATATACCACAAATAAAGGAGTGTTCATTTGAATACCTTATCATATTAAAATCTCCTCCTATGACCCAATTAGAATTAACTTTATTACCAATGGTATCCAATTCCTCCAGGAAATTTTTCTTTAAACCTGGAACACATGGCCCAAATACATTTGTGAGCCACCATTCAAAGTTATCCAAATTGTTCTTGAAAGATAAAGAAATACCATATGTTGCAACAATGGTGTCACAAATAGTAAACAGATTATCGTCCCAGTCAATGAGAATTCCCCCAGAGGCACCCAATGAAGGGAGAAAAGACCATTGAGTAATTTTACCTCCACTTATATAATTCAGAAGATTGGGAGAGAAGGTTTCAAGTTTAGTCTTACTAATAATAAGTATATTGCATTTATTTGATTTAACCAGATTACGAATAGCTCTTTTTTTCCCATCACTTCCCATACCCCTAATATTCCATGCTGCTATTAACATTTAATTACATTGAGATATAGAAAGAGAACCGAAGTTCTCAAAGAAATAAGGATCATCATTTAGTTTTAGATAGTTTAAACCTTGGTCTTTTCTGACTAAATTATAAAAAGATTTAGCTTCAGATAAGGTCTTAAAAGTAATTCCAATTTTTTCAGCAAAACTTCTAAAATGATCATAGGAGTTCCAAGTAAGTACATCATGCAATAAAAGACTGGTATTATCAAATAGATCAGGAGTTGTATTTTCAGAAAAATCAGCACAAGCCATTGAAGTATTATCTTGCAAAGAATAAGGAGTGCTCGGATTATTATTAAAATTGCAAAAATTACCTGGCACATGTATAGGAGTAGGTGGACGTGGATCAGCAGTAGCCTCACTTGTTCCTTCCAGATCATCACTTTCCAAGCAGTCATAGACAGCCAGGACTTTTTTGAATTTGGATAGAGAGAGATTCCTTGCCTTTATTTCAGATTCAATAAACTTTGAAGTTTCATTCTCTCCATGGAAGGGTTTAGGAGAGACAGGTACAGAGACAGTGGGAGAGATATCTTCCCTTGGGGAAGAATAGGAGGGGATAGGGAGAATACCAGCCGCCTTTGAGGTAGGCATCCTTTTTGGACTGATAGGTCTAGACCAGACATGTTTCCCCGACTTTGGATTTCTATTCCCTTTGTTTCTCCTCCACCCTTTGTTGTTTTTGAATTGCTTTCGAATTGGATTCAAGGCACTAGAACTAGAGTAGTCAGAATGTGGTTTTGGAGGCCAGACATGGGTCTGTTTGGGGTTCATTTCAGAAGATGAACAAATATCCCAGCTTTGTCTAAACTTTATTGGGTAAACAGATTTGTCAAATGCAAAATACCTGCAATCTGGTATCTCCATACCAGGGTGGATTTTAATTCTGATTCTGGAAAAGCCCAGAGTTTTCACAAAGTCTATGGACATATCTACCTCTAATAATTCGGCAAAACTAGCAACCATATGTCGGAAGATGTCCACATTCCAGAGGTGGTGTGGTATTCCTTCAAGTCTTATCCAGACTCCTTCCTCTTTTAAGTTACAGATTGCATTAGAATTTGATGTCTAGGGTATGAACGAGGCAGAGATCATCTGAAGCATGGGACCGTAAAAGTTAAGAGAGTCATTTCTGGCTTTTACAGAAGGGAACACCAAAAGGTATTTCCCGGGGGAGAAAGTCTGCATTTCTATATCAGGGGCATTGGCCCAGCGAGTCCGTATATGTTCCACTAGCGTTTCCCTGGTAAGACTGGGAGAGTGAGCAGTGATAATAGCACTGCGAGACAGTAACAGATGTTGGTTACAGACTGCCTCAGTGGGGGCTAACATGGTTGGGTTTTGGGGGGAGAGATCTACAGAATTTATGGTGGGAGAGAGAGGGGGAGCCATATGCGAAACCTGAAAAAATTTACATAATGCTACAGAGTGTGAGAGGGATTTACATTTAAAACAGAAACCCTTATATTTGCAACCTTTTTTTTCATGACCCCTTAAACCACACTTAAAACATCTGCCATGAAGAATGCAAAAACTTGTCCAGGGAGGACGAGCTTTTTTCCTGGAGATTTTTTCCCAACCACCACTCTGTTCTTCGGGTAGCGAGGGGCTGTAGCACGAAGCACCAGTAACACGAGAAGGAGAAGGAGAATGTCGTCTACTGGTAGTGAGGACGGGAGTAGAAGGCTTGACTGGAGACGCAAGGACCGCGAATCTCGAGCTAGAGGAGGGGAATCGTCCGTCAGTGGAAAAAGTAAAAGAAGAAGACTGGGAAAGGCGGCTAAATTTATTTCCATTGTCAGAAAACATCTCTGCGTCAGAGATATTACCCATACACGAAGAAAGCCACTGAGAAGGAAAAATATTGCTTTCCTTCAACGAAATGGAGCATGGCGCGCAATTAAAGCAAAGATCGGCGCTACTGTTTACGAGGGCCTCGGAATTGCAGCCTTCATCTGGCTCCGAAGAATATGAAACGCCCCTCGCATACTCAGCAACATTATCAGGTTGATAATGAGAAATAAAGTGGTAATTAGCCACAGAATCTGCGCTAACAGAGAGATGTTTAGAGCCCGTAGTGGGGATGTCAGAAATGTCAGAGATAATATCTGAATTAGAAAGATTTCCTGCTCGCTCAGGAAAGAAATTTTTATTCTCACTCAACATTACAGGGATGGCGAGCAGTTAATGCGATTGGACTCGCCACTGTTCACGAGAGTTACGGAAGAACAGTCGTCAGAGGATTCCGTGGAATAAGAAAAGACCCACGCAGAATTAGAATAATTATCAGATTGATAATTATAGTCATAAGGATGGTTAGACGGTATATTGGTATTGATAAAGGGGCAATCAGTGCCATTATGGGAATATTTAGAGGTGAGAGAAATAAAATCAGAGGTTAATGGTGGCATAAAAGTCGTGTAATTCCAAATGGAGCAGGGGGTGTTTTCTACAAATGTGGTCT